>LPNX010094072.1:12595-111618 GCA_001517045.1 Pseudotsuga menziesii | reverse complement strand
CTCCTTAAGAAATCCTTATATGGCCTTAAGCAAGCTCCTAGAGCTTGGTATGCCAAAATGGATAACTTTCTCCTTGACACTAGTTTTTCTAGATGCCATTATGACCCCAATGTCTATACCAAGAAAGTAGGAAACCATCTCATCATACTTGTTCTTTATGTTGATGATCTTATCCTTACTGGTAGTGACCCTAAACTTATAACCCATGTGAAATCCAGTCTTAAGCAAAATTTTAAAATGTCAGACTAAGGACATTTGCATTATTTTCTTGGTCTCCAAGTCTTGCAAACCAAAGAAAGAATCTTTCTTTCCCAGTCTAAGTATGCTTGTGACCTTCTTCGTCGCTTCCAAATGGAATACTGTAAACCAGCCCCTTCTCCCTTCCAGTTTGGAGTCAAACTTTCTGCCACTTGTACTTCCCCTCAAGTAGATGCCACCTTGTATCATCAGCTTGTTGGTAGTCTTTTATACTTGACGCATTCCCATCCTGACCTTTCCTTTGCCATTGGTCATGTTTCCCGTTATATGAAAACTCCTCATGAAAGTCACTGGAAAGCAACAAAAAGAATACTTCGATATATTCGAGGTACAATTCAGTTTGAGATTCATTACAGTACAGGGGGGAAACCTTTGTTGGTTGGTTTCATTGATTCAGATTGGGCCGGCGATCCTGATGATCGAAAGTCTACTACAGGTTATGTTTTCAGTCTAGGATCTGGACCTCTCACTTGGACTTGTAAGAAACAACAAGCTCTTGCTCTTTCTTCAGCAGAAGGATAATATCAAGCCGCAGTTAATGCCGGTCAGGAAGCTTTATGGCTTCGACAGATCCTTTCAGAGTTTGGATTCGAGCAGCAGCAGCCTACTCCACTTTGGTGCAACAATAAAAGTGCCATCAAGCTTTCCAAAGATCCAGTTCTACATTAGCGTAGAAAACACATTGAGCTACACATGCACTTCATAAGAAATATTGTTCATGATCGTGTTATTGAAGTGCTCTATTGCCCTACAGATGATCAAGTTGCAGACATCTTCACCAAGTCTCTTACAGAAGCAAATTTTTCTAAACTTCAGTGTATGTTAGGAGTTTAGGAATGTGTCCTTAAGGGGGGATAGGATCTAATGCCTCCTTCCTTCTCCTAATAGTGTCACTTTTGTAAATCCTCAATCCTATCCCAAGTTGTTCTTAAGGGGGGATGTTAGGATATTTAGACACTTAGGAGTTAGTTAAGATCAACTTGTGTAATATATCCGTTAGGTGAAAGTGTGTTTCTTTAGTATGCATTAGTATGCATTTGTAAATATTCTAATCCAACGGTCATGACATGTTCTAGACATAGAGTGATCCGACGGTTCAACTTCTCTTAGATCATACCTACCATTGATCCGTGGCTTAACACCCGATTGGTCTATGATCTCTATTTAAAGAGCATAGAGGGTCCTTGGCTAGTTGATCGATTATGAGAAGCTCATATGTAACTTTCTTTCTTTTGCATAATAAATTGCTCCAAGTAGCTATTTGGCTGGGGCCGTGGACTGTTTCCCTCTCGAGGGTTTTAACCACGTGACTACAAACATCGGTGTGTTGATCTGTGATCTATTTGGGTGAAGCAGTTTCTAAAGGTGTTCGTTCTTTTGGGAGTACCCTGTGTACCCAAACACGAATAGATGGCTCCCTTAAGTCGTTTTGAGCTTTCTGGTCCTAAAATGTTAGAAGCCGACCCTGAAGTTCTTTCCTTGTTTGATAAAATTGACTGGAAACTCTTCTTTCGGGGTTTTAGTGGGAACAATGAGGAAGTTACCAGACAATTTGTGTTTTCTTTTGATGGAAATATTGCTCAGATAGGTGATTTACAGCTAGTCATAGACGAAGATTTTATTTCAAAATCCACGAAGTTGGCTCGGACTGGTGAATGCTGGTTCAAAGGGTCACGAATAGACAAGAAAAATTTTAAGCAGTTTCTTCTTCCATTATCAAAGGAAGATGCACACATTAAATTCAGCTTTCCTGTAAAATATTTGAAGAATCAATGGTGTGCTCCTTTTGAAGTCATTTCCAGGTATATTTCTTATGATGGTCGGTACTCAAATGTCCAATTATATCATTTGAGAATTTTAATGGCTCTTAAGGGTTTGAAATTGAATTTTCCCTACTTTCTACTTCATAGTTTGCATAAAATGGCTATTATGGTTCAATGTACTATTGGTAATCAAAACCGTAGTCTTTTTCATCACGGCCTGGTCAAAATGTTAGTTCAGTGTCAGTTAGCTACAATAGGAAAAACCTAGGATGAATTCTTAAAAGAAAATGAGTTCGGGTTTACCCAATTTTGGCCTACCTACTTACCCAAGACTCGTGCAAAACGAAGAAGACCTTGTGAAGGATAAATAAAAGAAGAGACTGATCATATAACTAATCATGAAGGGCTGGATAAGCTTTGTCTGATAGTTGAAAATGAGAAATTTTATACTTCAAACCCTCCTGAGCAACCCAAGAGGGAAAATGAAGTTGGAGAGGGAATTAAAACAGTTTTCCAGACGCACTCTGCTAAAAAAACAGGTGATTTGTATCCTAAGATAATGGAAGGGAGAGAGAAGCATGAGTTAAAAGGAGAAAATTTGGAAGGTGACAATAAAACTCTTGAACCAAGCACGAGAAAATTTGAAACGACAAATCAAAGGTTTACTAGGAGTATGATTAGTCTTTCGGTTCCAAGAACCATGGAACAGACTAGCGAACCTATCATGGTTGAAGATAACAGTGATAATGAGGATGAATCTCCTCCTAATGAAACCCCAATCAATGACTTTGAATAAGAACAGAGTAATAATCACGATAATTGTGTGGTATCTCGTAAGAGAATCGTGAAAGATGATTCACCATTACTAGCACAATTTGAACATGAAGCTCGACTTAAGTCACCATTGAATGATGAGGATTCTCTAACAGAAACTTTAAAAGTAACGAAACAGTCAATTAAGATTTCTAAGAAACATAAGGTTGATTGGTTAAAATACATTGAAGAGGCTCGTGATATGTTGAAAACAGAGTTACAACAACAAAAAAATGAATTACTTATGTGGGTAGACCGATGGCAACAAATGAAAGCCAAGAAGGACATATACAAGGCAGAAAAGAAATTGTTAGCAGCAACCAATGAAAAATTGCTGAAAGATGAAAAAATCCATGAAGAAAAAATCTTGAAACTTAGGGCCAAGCTATCAGAAGCCAGGAAAGTCATCAAGTTACAAATCGCAACAACTTAGTCTATTTTTAGTTATTGTGATTTCAATTTTGACAGGTAAATGTACAATTTAATGATCATCCTACATAATCAAAGATTCTGTAGGATCGTTCTACATTCTTATTCAATTATCTTGTTATAATTGTAATTATAATTTTTATTTTTATTTTAAATTGTTTGTTACATGTGTGCTCGTGATATAAATGCATTGAATGGAATGAAGTTGGTGTGATCGGTATGCATTTTTTAGGCCACTTCATCGAAGGGAAATGAATTGTGCATTAATATCTAGCATGCAGTTGCGATGGTCACGCTTTATCTGTTCACATTTGCCAGATGTTACAATTAGTTGTTGTTCACTTTCAATATGCACGAGATACTATTTGAAGAGAGGGGCATGATCACGATCTATTTCCAGGTGCATCATTGGAGAACATTTTAAAATGATCATAAATAGGTTCTATATGTTTCATAGACAACATAGTTTAAAATCTATTTTTAGCTATCAGTTGCATAGAGTTAGGGATGTAGTTATCAAAGTGTTATTATAAAAACTATGAAAATCGTTGTAGTAAGGGTGGATGGAGTATTGAAGAAAATAATTATTGGAAATATAATTACAGTTTCTGGTTTTAATTTCTTTACTGAATTTTTACCTTCGTGGAGGATTGTGACTAGAGTTCTCAAATTGGTATCATTACTTGTTACTATTTTTGAAAACTTAATATATATATTTTGATATACTGTTTTCTCACCATACATTTTATGCAACTATACTGTGATATAATTGTATTTATTATCTAAAATTATACTTTGTTTGCACAATATTGATGTTTGATTGAGAATATTACTGAGTTTTGTAATTGATATTTGTATTGATAATTGAGATTTGGTAATAATACATTTCATATTTATTTCTGATTTCATTTGTATTTTCTACAATGTTTTCATGAATAAATATAATCCTGTTATTCAAATATTCGGTATTGAACATTAGTTATTAATTAATAGGGCATCATAGAATAAATTAAAAGTAGTTGCCTATTTTAATTTTTTGTTGTTGTGCGTATTCAACAAAGTGATTTTAGGATAATAATTTAGATATTTTCATTTGAATTGTTATTGCTTATCTCTTTGTTAATTTAAATCATTAATTGATAATTAATTTAGTTTTCCAAGTTGCTCTCAACTGAGATAGGTTAGTCACTTAGTTTTAATTAATGATTTTAGTTTGTCCTAGATAGTTATTAAATTAGATTAAATTAGATTATTTAAATTAGATTATTTGGTTTTAAGTTTAAATTAGTTCTTCAGTTAAAAAAAAAATGAAATACAAAACCCCAAAACATGAGACTTTCCTTAAGAAAGCATTTTAGGATAACCTAGACTTAGAAAACTAACTCTAGGATTTATTTTAATCAGTGCTAAAATTTAGGATAGATTTTTACTGAATTTTTACGTTCTCCTTAAGAGGATAAATTCAGTTGGTAGCGGGACCATAACCTGTGAGATTTTGCCATTCCAAACATACCGAGAGCTGTTCTAAGTGACTTGTGTGGGCTTAATCTCCTTAAGTTGGCTTAGTCAGAAAATCCGGCCAACAATTGGTTAATCCATTAATGTTTAAAATGCAGATATTGGACTTGTCCGCCCTGATGGGCATCCTAGGATGTATGTACGAATGGTGGCAGGGGAAGATCAGGGTTTGATGAGGGCACTTGAGGGGAAGCTGGCCAGGGTTACCCAAAGAGTCCCAACCATTCGTATTGAGTAGATCCCTACAATCATGCAAGAACTTGTTGTCGGTATTCCACCTACCTGGATACGCCTTTCTTGGAATATGATTAAATGTAATAAAATCAAAATTTATTTCCAATAACCTAACTTGCAAAAAATGACATAATAAAATAGGGTTTCACACCTGATAAGCTCGATTGAGATGGGAAACCACCAGTTGAGAGTCAAGTCTAACTTCCAACTGGGTGATGCCATGTGACAAGGCATCCCATAAAAGCTCAATGATGGCCCTGTATTCGGCCACATTATTTGTAGCAGGACCTAGGAAAGTGCCTCTAGAGGAAACTAGCTGTCCTAAGGGTGAGTAAATAACCCATGCAGCTGAAGCCAGGTTGCAAGTGTGATGACTAGCGCCATCTGCAAAACCTATGAACCACTCAAAAGACATCTATAACAACCAATAGATGATATAAGAACACAAACCGGATAAATATTGTACATAAGGTTACATACAAATAAAAATACAAGAAAAAGTGCTAAGCCTAAGCATAGTACTTTTCTAGGTAGAGCCCATTTCTAGGCTCCGACAGCTTATTCCCTTTAAAATCAAATAATTCATATGCCCCTTTCTTCAAAACAATTGACACGATATAGGGTCCTAACCGCATAGCCCTGAATTTCCCTGCCCTAGGGGTTCTTTATTCTGGTCCCAGAGCAAGACAAGTTCCCCTTCAGAAAAAATCCTAGGTTTAACCGATTTATCATATTGATTTTTCACCCTATTTTTATGAGTCTCGTTTGTTGTCAACACATCTCTACGTAGTTCATCTAGATGTTCTAAATGTAGCAAATGTTCTTCCAGTTCAGTTGTGTCAGGTAACACTTGAATGGAAATTTTTAAAGATGGGATTTCACATTCAACCGGGTTTACTACTTCCACACCATGAATGAGTTGGAAAGGTGAGAACCCCAGGTAGTTTTCACATTGGTTCGATAAGCCCAAAGTGCAGGATACAACATGATGTGCCAATTTGACCGGGTTGTGTTGATAGTATGCTTGAAAATAGTCTTCAAGTTCTTATTGACTACCTCGACTTGACCATTTTCTTGTGGGTAGGAAGAAGACAAATGTTCTTATTTAAACCCTAGAATAGTAGCCAATTCGGTCATCATGTTGTTTTGGAAATGACTTCCATGGTTAGTGACAATCTCTTTAGGAATACTGAAACATGCGATAATATGGTTGAAAATGAAAAAAGATGCAGTTTCCCCTTCAGCCTTGAAGGTGGGAATTGCCTCTGCCCACTTTTTAAAGTAATCTATAGCGACAATGATGTATTTGTGCCCCCAAACCAAGACTGGGTTACACGTCACGTAATCTATCCCCCACTTGGTGAAGGGGCCCACTGCGATGATGAGAAATAGTGGAGTAGGATGTGACCGCATCTTTCTGGTGTAAAGCTGATAATGATGACAGTGCTTCATGGCTTCCACACAATCTTTAAAGATCGTGGGCCATAAATAATCGGCACGCAAAATATTTTGGGTCGTTGCTAACCCAGATAAATGACCCCCACATTGTTCGCTATGGGAATCATTTAGGACATACTCAGCCTCTTCGTGGGTGAAGCATCGACACAAAACAGAGTCTACCCCTCTACAGTATAAAGTATCCCCAATGATGAGGTAGTTTTTCTCATGTACGCGTAGTTTGCGTCGTTCTTCATGCGAAAAGGTTGCAAGACACTTCATATTCTAGAGATAGAAAAGTATATCTCCATACCAAGGGTCAGAGGTGGAAATCAAGAAAATGTGCTCATTTGGGAATGAGTATTCTCCAATTGCTACATCTTCTTCAAAAGGAAATTATGCAATAAGCTTTGCAAAAACTAAGGATTTTTTTGATTTGGCGGATTGAAAATCCAAGTCAAACTCTTGGAGAATAACTATCTATTTGTTAAATTTTCCTACAGCTATGCATCGAGAGAAGACATATTGGAAAGGATTGATGTCTACCACTATTGTCGTAGTCCTTAGTAAGATGTAGTCATGTAACCTTTGAACAACATACACAGCTACTAAAGACAACTAATTTTCAACGTGGGAGTATCGAATTTTAGGGCCAGTTAAAGCATGGCTAAGATAATAGACAACATGCTCTTAGAGCTTATCATCTTCCTGGACTAGTACTACCCCAATGGTCGACTCAGATGCGGCCAGATACAATATAAAATGATGAGAGTAATCTGGCGGATGCAATAAAGGGGCTGACAACAAAGATTTCTTTAATGCCTCGAACGCAAGTTGTGTGGTTTCATGCCATACAAATGGGGTGTCCTGCTTCAATAGGTGCATGAAACCTTTGGTGATCTTGGCATAATTCATGATAAAACGTCGAAGAAAGTTAGACTTTCCTTGCATGATTTTAAGTTGCCTGATGGAACTAGGAGGAGGAAGATTTACAATGGCATCAACTTTCAAAGGATCCACCTGAATTCCTTTGTTAGAAACTATGAACCTGAGAAGCCTACCTGACTCAACATATAAAAAAAAGACTTGTGGGGATTCAAGCATATTTTGTAATGCCTGCATCGTTCAAAAATTAAGCGCAAGTGATCTGGGTGATCAATCCTCTTAAGAGAATTGTTGATGTATTTGGAACTTCGGAATGTATTCACTTGTATATCCTATGTATTGTACCCCGATGCTTATTCTGGGAAGTATCTATAATGTAATTGAGTCATGTCACTCCCCGATGTTCCGATCGAGAGATTCAATAATGTAAAAAAGTTATGTAAATTCATTGAGGTTAACCCTCCAATGTAAGTTGGGGCAATAGTCCCCACAATTGAGTTAAAGTTAAGCCTCCTTGTTGATTGGAGGGAAAAGTCCCTACAGTTGTGGGAACTAGGGTTATTAGACTCTCATAGAGAAGTCGGCCCTAGTAAGTAATTGTTAAGTGAGGCCGACTTGTTGGAGTGGACATAAAGTGAATGGAAGAATATAAACAGAACTGAGGCTCTCCTTATTTTTATACATCACACATACACTCACTCACTGGGGCGCATGAGTGAGAGAGAGAGAGAGAACAATTGTTGGAGATCATATTTTCTGTCTTTGGGTTTTACTGTTGCCATTGGTGCTCATTCTATCTTTGAGGAAGTTGCGGGTTTTTCTCCTTTATGGTTTCCCCGAGGAAAATTCTTTGTGTTTCTTGTCTCTTGTGATTATTGTTGTGCATTTTATTCTCTCAGATAAGATCCTAAGATCATATTGCTTAAATGATAAAAATATAACATGGTATTAAAGATAACCTAAGAAGAAGACACTATGCAGCTATGGAAGCTAGGGATTCTTACTTTTCGGGTCTCTGTCCACAATATATCAACAAAATAAGGCTAGGCTAACTTTCCATTGAAGGGCACATCTTTCTATCGAAGCAAAATTTGATTCCAGGCATTTTTTAGTTTTTTGTGCAGGAAATTAGGGCTTTTTATAGAAGAGGAATTTTTGAGTGATACCAGCATAGGATTGTTCTCCTCATAAAAATCGAATTTTAGAGACCTAGGTCGAGATTTTTGGTTGGGTACAACTCCTGGAAAGTCAAACCCTAGTTTGACCCCGGGCCTGAAAAAAACCCTAAAATACCGAAAATGATAGTTTTGGTAGATTCACTATATCTCGAGATTGGTGAAGGTTCAGGTGATGAAACTTTGATATGTCGAATATAAATTCCTGATGTACACTGTGTCCAATTTTCAGCCTCACATGCACTATATTCTAGGAGATATGATTCCTCCAAGTTAGGGTTCCAATCTCTCCCAGGATTCCTCCCCAAACAGGACACATGGGATGAATTGCTATATCTCGGGCTACGAAGGTCCAAATGAAATTTATAAATATGTTATAGAAAGGGCATGGAATTTCATTTCTATGGTAAAATTTTCAGACCATGAAGATGAAACAGTGACACGTTTCAGTCCGTACAACTTCGCTATGCTGAACAGTCCTAAAAAAGGTTACCTTGGGAAAACGACCATAAGTCCTAATTGGTGAAACCAATTCTGATGAAACCTATGGTGTTGGAACAAGGAAAGATGAGTATACCTATGTACAAAATTTTATACATATAGGAGCATTAATTTTGGAGATACCGTAGAAATAGTATCGGGAATTTCTGCATAAGAAATTGGTAAACTAGGGCTTCCTGTTCCGGGAGCTTCCCTCCACTGTTTTTAGAAAAGGAGTACATTGGAAAGATCGGCTTGAAGAGGTATATATTTATATCCAATCATCTCTAAAAGATTCCAAGTTTTGAATATTATGGTTTCTCTGACAAACCCTAGATCAGCCTGCTCTAGAACCAGGATGGACACCTCAAATCAGTAAGATCTAATGTTTTGTTATTTATAGTTGAGGTTCTCATTTCAAGATGACTAATCACACCAGATTGATGACAATCTTGGTGAGGTTGAAAAATTCCAAGCATGAAAGTATAGGAACTCACTAGTTCTTGGAGGAAATGAATTAGACACCTACATAAGTAGAGAGCTTCCAGTTCCAGAGGGAGATGAGGCTAAAAGACTTACATAAGAAGAACTTGGTCAAGGCCAAGTAAATCATTTCTGATTCAATAGAGGATTTCCTTATATCACAAGTGTATTCCATAAAGACACCAAAAGAGATGTTTGATTCCTTGAACAAGCTATTTGAAGGAAAGAACATAAATTGAAAAATGACTTTGAGAAACCAGTTGAAGAATGTGAAGATCTAGAATGCAGAGACCATACAGTCATACTCTACGAGGGTCTCTTAAATCAAAGAACACCTTGAAGCAGTAGAAGAAGAAGTGGAGAATTTAGAAGTTGTAATAACCACCTTGAATGGCCTCCTCGGATCATGGGATTCCTTCATTCGAGGAATGTGTTCCAGAAGGAAGTGATTACTTTCAGCAGACTCTGGGAAGAGTACACAAGATGAAGCTTGACTCATAATAAGAGAAAAGAAGATGGGAGAAAATGAAGATCAAGATTTCACGATTCCAAGAAGATACCTCAAGCGATACGGAATATGACGAACTAAATTCTTGAAGAGACTCTTATCCATCTTGAGCATTTGGATAAGAAATGATGTTGTTGTGAATGAAGAAGATGATGAAGTTGAAAGAAGGAGTCTACCCACGAAACAAATAAAGATAAGTATTCAATTGTCATTTCATGATATTGTTTTGTTATGCATTTGTTTATATTCAGTTGATGTATTATGCATGATAGAATTTTTTCATTAATGACAGTATACTACTAATATGCATGTGATGGGTAAGTAGCCCATGGTGCTATACAACTCTCCATTTCTACTTATCTAGAATGAAACCTCTTTGCTGACATATTGGATTAGTGCACAATCTCAATGTTGTCTTGGTAGAGATGGAAGGCATCTAGAAAGTTTCCATGAGATATGGATGAATGTTGTATTGGCTAAAATAGTTGCATGATCATATATTTATGCATACAAATTTTTCATTTATGAAATGTTTCTAACCATACAACGGATGCATATGACTTGTAGGAAAGATTGTGTACAATTACCTACAAGAAAAGAAGGTTGAGACTTGTTCCGAAGAACAAGTGACGATAGTTCGAGAAATAATCCAAGATGAAGAGTAATATGGCGAATGCAGTGAAATCATTGATGAAGAAGTAGCCAAGAAGAAAGAGAATACCAGTTCAAGAAGAATGATGTCTAGGATGCAATATCGAGACCTGAAGGAAAGTTCATAGTTCCATCATGCAGTAGATGGAAACATTGTGGGATACAAGGCAAGATTCATAGAACGAGGCATAGACTATGAAGAGACATTTGCAGCCACTATAAATACACATGACGGGAAGAATTATGTGTGCAAATGAAAGAAGGCCTTGTATGAGCTCAGAAGGAACCCATGGGATAACACATACATGAGGATCTTGAATATCACCTAGAGTGATGAAGATCTTAACCTTTGCTACAAGGTTGAAGATGAAAGCCTATAGAGGATGGCAAGCTCACAGATGGGTGCGAGAAGAACGCTTTCAAAGATAGAGGATCTATTTATCTAGTGACCCTAGATGGATACATAGAATATTAGTAGTAGAGGAAGCTACTTGTCACTCCAGAATAGAATGTTTCAATGCATAGAATATGAAAGGCAGAGGGAGAATGATGCTCCCCTTCAAAGGGAGTGACTGTAGAAGATCCTGAGGTTCGACATGGTACGATAGGATGGACAGATTAATGATGACTCTAGGATTTACTGAGAGTAAAGTGGATTCCAACCTTTAATTCAAGGTTGAAGGTGGAATACTAGTGATGCTCCTGTTATATGTTGATGACCTGTTCCTAACAAAAAAGAGGAACTCATTAAAGTTCTAAGAAGGAGACTTGCTGCCGAGTTCGAGGTGAAGAACTTGGATATGATGCACTACTTTCTAGGCATGGAGGCATGGCAGAATGCAGATGGAATCTCCCTGGGACAAGGGAAGTATGTAGTAGAGATCCTGAAGAGGTTCAAGATGATGGATTGCAATGCCATGACCACACCTATGACATCGAACCTAAAGCTATTGAGTGTTGCTTCATCAGAGTTGGTTGATGCCACGATGTATCATCAGATGATTGGGTCCTTGATGTACTTGACAAACATGAGACCATATATTTGCTTTGCGGTAAACACCTTAAGGCAGTTTATGATAGATCCTAAACATGTTCACTAGATTGTTGTAAATCATATTCTGAGGAGCCTGAAGGGTACGATTGATTATGGGCTCAAGTATGATGCAAATAAAAAGTTTAACCTGGAGAGTTATGTTGATTCAGATTGGGTAGGAAGTGCTACAGATAGAAAGAGCACCTTGGGGTACTGCTTCAGTATGGGATCAGGTGTGATCTCTTGGTTTAGTAGGAAGAAATCCTGTGTAGCACTGAGTATAGCCGAAGCAGAGTATGTCACAGCTTGTTTGGCTAGTTGTGAGGCAGTATGGCTCAGGAAGCTGTTGTCTAAGTTATTTGATCTCCCGTTGGATGCTACCTGTATCTTCTGTGACAACCAGAGTTGTGTGAAGTTTTTTGAGAGCCCGATGTTCCACGACATGTCAAAGCACATTGTTACAGAGAGAAATTCCTATGGCTTGGGGTACCAGAACAAACAGCTTGACTCCAGAAATCAATCCTTTCCAATATGCAATAGAAATAAAAAATCTAACACTAAAGGATCAAAACTTGTACCTTATTCCAGACGGTTGAAGTAGATCCCTGTTGAGCTTTCCAACTCCAGCTTGATTTGATAAATTACTTCCTCAACAATTAGTAAAGAAGAAAATCATGCTATATATATTGGTGTTATATCTACTCTAGCATATATAATCAACAACGTATAAGCATTTGAAATAATCCATGGATAAAATATTCATTCAAACATACATTATTGGACAAGAAAAGATATTTCTATTAATATAAAATCAGAGATTACAATGAATACAACCTCTGTCGGCACGTCTGCGAATCAGAGAAACTTAATCCCCCACTTGGGCCTCCACCACCTCAATCCTCCATCTCTCGATAGCAAGCTCACAAGCAAAAGGCAAGCTTGGGAAGAACACCAAAGTGCTCCAAGGGACAAAGGGATGTAGACTTAAGCATAAGTTTTGGCAACAATGGACTATTGTTTCTTTGCTCTCAATTCTCACATATTCCTCAATGTATCCAAAGGGTTCCTTATATAGCTCTTCAATGGGGCAATGAAGGGTCGAATCTGAGTGATCTCAAGGCATATAGAAGGCCAAGAGACAAGTGAGTTAGATCCATGTCAAGGAAAACTCCAAAATAATTTGGCCTTTTGCACACATCCCAATGTACATGGTTTTAGGGGTCAAACCCACATATATACGCGAGAAAGGGTTTAAAAGTCATGTATAGCAATTTAAGCATGTTTTTAGGGATGATCTTGGAAACATCAAAGGTATAAAAAAGTTCCATGGGGTCCAAAGAGTCTATAGAGGGACAGGGGAAGGCCATACAAGTGTGATTCACCAGGTGTGGTAAAATCAGCTATAACAGATGCCCCCTAATGTGTGAGGTCAGAGGGGTCATACGATGGCCGAAATACATTATAAGTCCATCCCAGAAGTGGAGTGATGAAGAAACCATTGGAATACCAGCCACCCAGTCAGCATAGTACCATGATACAACTCTGCATATAACTACAAATACATATAGCAGTCCCGGATACATAAGAGTACAATGGCCATGAATAGGTATGATACAAAATATGACATAAGTGGTCATCGCCACGCACAATATACATAGATCAGAATCTCCATGATGAAGATATATAAAGGATCAAGATCTCCATAATGGCTGAAGATATACAATGGATCAAGATCTCCATAATGGCTAGAAATGACTGACATATACTGGAATCAAGTCATGAGAGCTGAAATCTCATGAACATTGGCATGATCAAAGAGGTAGCATATAAGAGATGCCACCAATCTAGAAGATCTTCTACATAAACCGCTACAAGTACAAGTCCTACTATGTGAATAGAGGTGTCGAGGTCGAACATAGTAGTCCATCGTCTAATTACCAGTAATTGATGTATACCATTAATAGACGCGAGATCACCCATCGATAATGATAATGGGAATCGAGGTACTAGAGTGCAAACCAACAAGTGTGAATAAATGTGTTGAGTTCGAACACTTGAGAGAATCCATCGATCAGGGGAAATTGATGTATTCCCAAAGAACCGTCGATGGCAAGAGAACCTGCCACTGATGACTACAAGTCTCAAGGCACTAAAAAATGACTCTATATTCCAATCCTAGAATAAATGATCTGAAGTCAATGGGATGAAATCCGTTGGAAGTAGGGCATTAAGGTATCCCACATCATCCAACATGAGGTACTCAGCAAAGCTATATAATGTGGAAGGACTCGACCATAAGGTGCACGAAACAGTAACTATACTAGGAATGGCCAACATGCAAAGTCAAGATAACTGAGGAATGGCCGACTTAGGTTTCAACTTCCTTCGAACAAGAGCATAACGGCGAATGGTGACTGGATGTAGGTAGCATAGACTCGATATACAAAATTGGGACATCTTTGCGACACAGGAGGCATCGACAGAGGCTCCATAGGGACTGGAAGCTTAACCAATCAGTGGAGATAAACTCAGATAAATGAGTACAGATCTTAAAGTCAAACTATAAACCCAACCAACAGATGTGATATACAGTGCTCTGTTCGAAGGCGACATGAATCAATAGCTGCCAAATATAACATCTTTCCTTGTCCGGATTTTTGGTTTTTTAAATTTTTTTGGACTTTTTCAAATATTTAAAAAGCTTGAAAAAGAATAAAACTACTTTATAGTTACAGACTAGGAGGAGACGAGTGTCATATGGGAAAACAAACTAGTTCCAGACAATGGAACATACCTATGCTCAATGCAAGGATACATGTGTAGGATAGCGACACTTGGGGGAAATTCCCCTCTCAATAGAATAGGGAATCAAGCTGCAAAGGATATAAAAGATGGCTTTGCATGGCCAGACATGAGACAAGCTTGGGCTATATGGTTGAAACTCAAAGTCAGGGAAACCGGTGTAAGGCTCAAGAAGGCAAGAAAAGCTCATGATAATGCAATTACAACTTGACATAAGGGAGTCCTGAGGGAAATAGGCCAGCAAAAGATCAAGAGGAGTATGAGGCTCTTCCGAAATATCATGGCAATACTATACAATGGACTCCCACACCCTAAGGGACAAAATGTCAGAATGGGCACCAAATGCAAATAACACGCTAACTAGGGTACCCATGTAAGGTCAAGCTCTACCATTCACCTCATGCCACTTCTAAAACAACGAGAAGGTTCTGTGACATAATAGAATGGGTTCATACCTAAGGCTATAATGAAATGATCACAAGGTCGTGCAAAATTCAAACGGGAGTAAAATCTAACCTATATGCCAGTTTAAACATCATACCTATAACAAGCATGAACAGGTCAAAGTAACGATAGAAACGGTGCTCAAATGGTATCCTACATCATAAATTAGTCCAAAAACGATACAAAAGGATTAGAAATGGTCCAAACTATAGAAAAGAGGGTAAAAAATTTCAAAAATTTGAAATTTTTTTATAAATAGTAAAAAATTCAAAACATTATATAACATTTGAAATTTTTACCCAATTGAGCTCAGAACTTCAACAACGAATTCCAGGAGATCCAGCCGGCGGAATCCACTACCGTTTTTTCCAGGTACTTACCCATGCCATGCTCTTTCATTTTCATGCAAATTTTATCTTTTCCATGGTTCATTTGGGATTCTAGGACATTCTAAGATGCGTGCCTCTGCCCACGCAAAAATCGAGGATTTTTCCACGTATAGGGCTGGATATACGCAGAAAAAGACCTCGAAGTCGCGTACATATGCGGCTGTTTAGCAAACAGTGGCGTATGTGGTCGTGTTCAATGTTTTTTAAGTTTTCTAATGGATCAAACTTAAATTTTATGTGCAGGATGGTCCTAGAATGGAGAGAACATGAGCACGATGATGTAGAAGGGGCAGTAAGGGCAGATCTAATGGCTCAACAAGCTTTGTGGTCATGCGAGCTCTACACGTTTTGGTGTCTTGGTGGCTTAAGGGCCAAACCAATATTGTTGTAGATACTAGTAGACTACTGGGATACAGACTCAGAGTCATTCTAGATAGATGGGATGTCCCTCACCATAGAAGTGGAGGGCATATACTTTATTATTGGACTTTCCTGACGAGGGGGAGTGGTGAACTGATGCTCTCATGGGCCCGGAGGTGGCCTGACTATAGATGAGTACATAGCAATGTACTGTTATCTAGAAACGAAGAAGGTGGGGAGTCAGATCCCAACTAACTCCATACATGTGCTAGGCCTATAGGCCATTCTACTGACACTGGGCAGGATAGCGGGGCTAGCCTCACTCCACCAGGCCTCGTGGCCATTGATGTTCTATGCCGTGGAGTGCATGAGGTCCACAGTTTATGACTGGAGTACGACATTGTTGAGCAACATGAAACAACAGTTCAGTGACTGCAAGATGAGCAGGGTGTGAAACTTCAGTTTCAGAAGCATACTGAGCACGTTCTTCTTTGAGTGTGTTCTAAGATTGAGCCCTAGAGTTGACATTCCTCTACATGGGGTTTGAGATCTGGCCCAATGACGTTGGATAGATGCGATGTGCAGGTTGGGTGGAGGTAGGGTGTCCAACCCCTATCTAGATGATTTCTTTCCATGGTGGTGACAACAGGTAGTTTCCATCGATGATTACCCCTATGCGGGGATAGATTTTCGGGGAGACCCTGACATGCCACTACCACCAGGATCGGCATATGGTGACATTGGTAACGAACCTCGACCCACTTTAAAAATTTTGAGTTATTTAATTATTTTTTTTGTGTTTTCTGATTATGTGGAATCAAAAGACATGTTTTTGGGTGACAATACATAGTGACATCCTATCATGTGCATGCATATGTAGGACCATGGCGGCCTGAAGGATTCCCTCATCATAGAAGGAGGGGAAGATGGGATGACATTATGGGTGTGGATGCAGAGCGAATGCTCCAAAGCATTCATACCAACTTCGTGAGGCTGACACATAGAGTACCCATGGCGCAAGTCGAGGACTTTCCTGAGGCCATGCAACACCATTGGGTGTACCACGAGCATGGGTGTGGCTATTTTGACGGCTAGCTAGAGCCATGGTGACATTCCACGATCAAAACCCCCCTCCTCCTCCACAGGCTTAGATACCCGGGAGTGATAAATTTTGTACTACCGTGTATTTATATTTTGGTGGCTTGAGAGCCCAATTTTTGTATTATGACACTATGTATTACAACATTTTGGATGTTTATAAAAAACTTTTATGATGATCGATTTATTTATTTACATGTGTAAAAATTTATGTTTGTGATGAGCTTATTGTCTATGAAACAAATGCCAATATAACACATAGTTAGCATATGAGTGAGCAACTTGATTATTAATTCTTGAAACATGTATGTATGTTATATTGTCAAATTTTCGTTCTAATAATCTCACACGTAAGAATATTCTTAATAATGTCAGATCCCTGACATGGTACAAACCATTAAGCTGTGACACTACTAACTCTGAATCAAGAGGTACCTCAAGAGAGAGAACACCATGTGAAATGGCATCCCATAGAAGCTCTATAACGACACTATACTCAGCAACATTGTTCGAAGAGGGCCATAAACATACACCTCCTAAAGACAATACCTGACCCGTAGGAGTATAAATCACCCAAGCGGTAGAGGCTGAGTGTTGGGTGTGATGGCTCGCACCATTCGCCAATCCTATGAAGGTGGAAGATTCCATTGACATCTTCCCAAAAGAAACGAAAACTAATCACAAACCTGATCACCATAAGAAAAGACCTACCTATGCAAAACTATACAATAATAAACAATAGTTAGCCTTGGCTGAAAATCATGCATAGTAATTTTTAAGATAGAGCCCATTTCTAGGCTTCGCCAAGGCTGTTCCCTCATAATCCACTAACTCATAAGCACCCTTCTCTAATACACGTTTAACGACGTAAGGACCACGCCACATGGGATTAAAATTTCCTGCCCCCAAGGGTTCTTTCGGTTGATCCCACAAAAGGACCAAATATCCTTCACTAAACCTCCTTGGATGGACAGACTTATCGTACTGGACCTTAACGCGATTCTTATTCACTTCTAGAGCCACCAAGGCATATCGACACTGCTCATCAAGTTGCTCTAAGTGGACCAAAAGCTACTCCAATGGGGAAGTGTTTGGTAAGAGCTCTATGGCTAGCTTCAAAGAAGGAATCTCGCACTCAACCAGCAATATCGACTCCACTCCATGTACAAGCTGATATGGAGAAAAACCCGTGGTAGTTTTAACAGCGGTTCTATAATCCCATAAAGCAAGATATGACATAATGTGCCAATTCGTCTTGCTTTGTGTGATAGTTCATTGGAGAATGGATTTGAGTGATTTGTTCATTGCTTCAACCTGTCCATTCGCTTGAGGGTAGTAAGAGGAGGAATGCTCTTGCTTGTACCCTAACTTTGAGGCCAATTCTTCCATCATACGATTCTGAAAGTGCTTGCCATGGTCAGTGACAAGCTCCTTCGAAATACCGAATTGAGTGATAATCTGGTTGAATACGAAGTGTGTGGCTGTCTCACCATCGGATTTAACTGTAGGCATAGCCTCAGCCCATTTCATGAATTAGTCCATAGCCACTATGATATGATGATGCCCCCCAGCTGAAGCTGGGTTGCAATCCATGAAATCAAGCCCCCACTTAGTGAAGGGACCGATGGTGATGATGGTATGTAACGGGGTAGGTCACAAGCGCATATTCCATGCAAACACCTGGCAAGGGTGGCACTTCTTGATCGCATCTACACAATCTTTAAAGATCGACGGCTAGAAATAACCTGCTTTTAAGATTTTTTGGGCTGCAGAAAGTCCAGATAAATGACCACCACACACCCCTCCATGGAAATCATTCAGCACAAGCTTGGCCTCCTCATGAGTTAAACAACGATGTAAAATGGAATCTACCCCACAGCGGTACAAGGCGTTATCCACTATGAGGTAATTCTTGGATACGTGACGTAATCATCGTTGTTCATCCCATGAGAGGTGAGTAGGGATCTTCAATGTTTGTAAATATATGATAATGTCTCCATACCATGGATCCAAAGATGAGATTAAGAAGATGTGCTCATCAACGAACGTATCTTCTCAAACCATATCCTCCTCCTCGCTTGGGAAATCCGATATAAGCTCCACAAAAATTAATGATTTCTTCGATTTTTCCGAAACAAACTCGAGATCGAATTCTTGCAAGATGACAATCCATTTATTATACTTTCCCCCAATCATCCTTTGAGTGAGGATGAATTGAAACGGATTGACATGGGCTACAACCAAGGTTTGGTGAAGGAGAATATATTGTCTCAACCGTTGAACCGCATGTACGGTAGCTAAGGCAAGCTTCTCAACATGGGAATAACAGACCTCCATGTCAATAAGGTTTCAGTTCAGGTAGTATATGACATGCTCTTGGAGCTCCTCATCCTCTTGAACCAAAACCATACCAATCGTCTCCATGGATGCGGCCACATAAAGTATAAAGTCACGGATATAGTCGGGTGGACTAATCACTGGGGCCAATGCTAAGTCTTGTTTAAGTGCATCAAAGGACTCCTGGGCTCGCTCATCCCAACAAAAGGTGGTGTCCTTTTTCAAAAGATGCATAAATCCTCTAGTCAAATTGGCAAAGTTGACAACGAATCTCCGTAAGAAGTTTGCCATGCCTTACAAACATTGAATATGTCTAATTTTTTTCGGGGGAGACAATTGAAGTATTGCCTCTACCTTCAAAGGGTCGACTCTTATACCCTCCTTGGAGACAACAAACCCTAATAAGCGACTAGAATTCAGGCAAAAGATGCACTTGTGAGGATTTAAATTGACCAAATAATGGCGGCACCTTTAGAACACTAATCTCAAATGATAGGAATGACGCATTCTCATACAAGAATGAGCAGCAAGGTCATCCAAAAATAACTCAATAATTGATTTCATTAGTAGCCTACTGAAAAGTGGCTCCGGCGTTCTTAAGGCCAAAAGGCATCTTCCAATATGCAAAGGTTCCCCAAGGACAAATAAAGGAAGTCTTATGTTGGTCCTTAGGTTTAATTTGTATCTGATTGCATCCGAAAAATCCATCCATAAAGGAAAAAACCTCGCTACCCGCACACTCATACAAAATTTGATCAATAAATGGTGTGGGGAAATTGTATTTAGGACAGGCACGATTCAAGTCATGAAAATCAGTGCATATACGGATCGCTCCCTGCTTCTTATCCACCAGAACAGGATTTTAAACCCACTCCATCAAGGGAATGGGATAGATAAAACCGTCTTTCAACAGTTTTTCTATATCTGCCTTAATCGTAGGTGCTTTCCTAGGATTCACTGCATGCAAGCGTTGTCAAATAGGCTTAGCATTGGGATAAGTTTTAATCTCATGTTTAACAATGCGAGGGTCGATACCTGGAATTTCATCGTAAGACCAAGCAAAGATATCACGAAATTCTTTAAACAGCTCGGTGTACTCTTGAATCTCAGCATGGGAACATTCTGCCCCAATATAGACATTCTCAATCTTGCCAGGATCGCGAGAGATATTTATAGGAATGGTAGGAGATATATTTTCCATGTTCCCATTAGCCATCGGACCAGGAGAGCTTAATGGAACCATGGGACTACCAATTCTCTCACTAAGAACCTCCCTAAAGTCCTCACGCTCCAAGCGGTTAAGCTCAGGAAGAAAATAAGATCTATGATGCAATTCTTTCCAAGATGGCTCAACCCCTGACATGACCTCAATAATCACTTCGTCTGAAGGAAAAATACTATCAAGGAAATCATGCACGTGAGAATATTGAACTGCCCATGCAGGCAGCACATACGGGTCCTCCTCCTCCATCCATGAAGAGGAAGGACTAGGATCTGAAACACACCCAATATTAGCTTGATAAGCTACCATAGTTGCAGGAAACGACACGTCCGTCACGATGGGCTCACTTGAAGTATTCGGTGTAGGAAGAATCCAAGGATCTTCCATATGGTTCATGTGAAAAGACACCGATCTCACAGATGTCGAATCCTCACCGGAACTAGACCCTATCATAAGGACAGGTGCAGGACAACTAAAGCTTCCCATAAGGGATGGATACATTCCCACACCCACACTCCCAGTTGCCGGCTGAGAGTGATCTACAATCAAGATTGAAGCTCCCAAAGATGCCGTAACTGACGGATTCTTGAATGACATTTGATAAATTGTAACTATATTCCCATTAAATGGAAATCATACAACGCGAAATAGAGAAGAAGCTACGGCTTGCATACTGTACATCCAATTCCTACCCAGCAAGAGATTATAGTCAAGGGGCGCATCAACCACCTCGACCTCTATCGCAACGGTCTTCCCTCCCAAACGAACCTTAAGGGAAGGAAGGATCCCGTGTGGACTAAATTATCTCCCATCAAAATCAATCAACATGGTACTAGATTTAGACAACTCGAGGGAACCTAAACCCTTCCAACATGATAAAGACATCACAGAAGTAGCAGCGCCTTCGTCAATCACAGTGCGCTTGATGGTCATGTTAATACATTGTACATGAATCAAAAGAGACACATAATAAGGCAAGCGAGACTGCAGTCCCGCGGTTTCAAATTTAATCATGGAGGAAGAATTATCATCATTCACACCAAGGGCAGAAAGCAAAGCCTTCCTTTGCGAAGGACAAATCTGAAGTACTTCTAGTGCAGACATCGCACAAGGAGTGTGGCCCAAATCCTCGACAACAGAATAGTTCTGGGCAGGTCGCGCATTAGGATTGTGCCCCAAACGCTTAAGGACTCCCTTAGGAATGCGAGGTGTAGCTTCAGGTTTATCCACAAGTTTTTCAATACGCAATGGAGTCCCTGGTGGATCAGGTTCCTTTCCTGGGTCAGGTTGTGATGAACCATAGTCCTTCGCACAGGTCACAACCTTCATAGCACGCACCATGTTAATGCAACCATGACCACTAGCCTCCGGTGGATCTTAATCACCACCAGACTGATCATGGGTCCTTGAGTTCATGTTTTGATTGTGAGGCAAAGGGTTGGTCAGCACAGCTGGGCCCTGTGCTAAGAATCTCAAGGCTTCATCTTTACGAGGGCACAAGTAAGTGAGGTGATCATCCTTACATAACTTGCAAGGAAATTTAACCTTACGTTTAGATTGCTTGTCCCCCCCAGCATTTCGGGCGTTCTTGTCATTAGTATTAGCATTTTCATTCCTATTCCCACCCTTATGATTGTTCTTACCCTTCTTTATATTCCTTCTGGGTTGTTGGTTCCCCTTCTGGTTCGACGATTGCACCAAAAGCACACTCTCCATTTGGGTGGGTTGAGATGAAGCCGTGGCTTGTCCCGAAGAAGATTGGTTGATCGATAATTGACTAACCTGTTGCACAACCGAATCCACAAGCTTAGCACTTGCACAACCAACAATTCCATCGGCATGTGGTCTAGGTTTAACTTTGGGGTCGAAACTAGAACGTAGAGCATTGGGAATGATCTCATATAACAAACCGGATTGAGCATAAATCAAGTCCAATTCCTGCTTCCTAAAAATGGATTGTTCCTCGTTTTGAACTCCAGATGTAGAAACATCCTTCACTATATAAGGCAATAACGATTTAAGGAACCACTCGAGGAGAAAATCTGACGGTATGAAGGATTTAATCAACCTCTTCCGTCTATGCCACTCTTGGATATGGTTTGAGATATGCGTGGCTTTATCTTGCCGAAATGTCGACAAGAGTTCCATACCAATGTCGTAACGCACTGGTAGCTGGAAGTGGTTGAGAAAAGTCATTGCTAGGTCATCGAACAAATCGAATGCCCCCCTAGGTAACTCTATATACCATTTCGCGGTAGGTCCTGTAAGGGTGTGTTGAAACAACCTTAAACGGATCGAATCTTCGTGTAAGGAATTGGAAGAGCACCATAGGTGAAATGTAGTAACATGTTCACTCGGATCCTCTCCTGGTTTTCCCTCAAACTTGGGTATGTCCGAGGGAAGCTTATTAGGGACAGCATGCCAAGTCAGGTCATGAGATACAGGATCGTTCGTTAGTCTTGAAAAGTTAGGAAGATTTAGCGTCGTGAGGAAAGGGAGCCTAGGATGAGCAGGTCGATGCACCACTCCCTGATAGTTTTGGTTCACATAGGTCTGATTACCGTAACCACCATGGCATTTGCCATAGTGCCCTCCTCTTATTTGACCCGTGTAGGGTGACATGGAAGCACCATAATGTGGTGTACCTTGACTATGTGGGGCTACAAAGCCATAATTAGGAGAGTAAGCGAGTTGTTGATACCCATACCCATAAGGTGAATAACCGTGTCCATACTGCGTCCCATAATAAGGTCCATAATACATCCCATGAGATGTCCCATGAGACACTCCGTAAGTAGGAATGTAAGCTCTGGAAGTAATGACATTACCTCCAAAAGTAGGGATACGACCCCCGGAAATAATAGGAGGTACTTGAACTTGAGACACAACTGTGTGAGTAGCAGCAGTACGGACATGACTCGTAGTGACATTCCGGCTCGAAGGACCACGCGAATGAGGTGGAGGAATGACATTTGAAGAACAAGGAACTGAGGACGAAGGGACCTGTGAAATTATGCACGTGGTGTTCCCTATAGTCACTCATCTTGGATCTGGTATCCTAATAGGATCACTAACCCTAGTTCTAGGAGGAATATGTGATGTAGCTTCCACCGCTGGGATGGAAGGTGAAATATGACTCGTGGTCCCAAACCTCTTTGCATGGTAAGGAATAGGAGTGCCCCCAGGCGTAGTGTTAGGCTCAAACTCCGACTCGACATGAAATGTCAAATCATGTGTGGGAATACCAGACATACCATAACTACCATAACTAGTGCTCACGGGTTCATAATGAGTCTCGTCATCCGACATTCCATACCGATGATGTGTGAATGGTGGATCATAGCTAGAGTAAGTAGGTCTATCATGGAAAGTACCTATCTCAGAAATTATAGGACCTAACTCAGAAATCACAGGCATATCAGGTGAAGGCTCATAGGTAGGAGTAAACTCCCCATCATCCACCCGAAGTGGAGAAGAAAGCTCAGGAATACCATCTTCACAATCTCCCATCGTGTGTGAATCAATGTGAGAAGTAGTCTACCTGGACCTTCTGTTTCTCTCTCCCAAAAGAGGAGGAGATGTAGAAGGCGGAAGTCCTGCTAAACGACAAGAATGGAGAGGAGCCGCACCTGAATCCACAATGACTCAAAAATATAAAAGACTCTCTAATTACACAAACCCTAAGCAAGCTAGCGTGCACAGAGCATACACCAATAAAATCTAAAGCCAAACACAAGCAATCAAGGGTAGGATAAGTGAGCTCCCGAATGAAGTAGGTATGCCTCACCTAGGAGAGGCTTGAGACTCCCATACACAACAAGCAGAGGTACGTAACCAATTATTGTGTCCCTCAGCTTCAACGCATAAAGCGACTGTGCTGTCTGACCCCAACCTAGCCGGGACACCTGCAGAATAACCCCTGCAAAGTACCCCCTCGATATCCTAGGTAAGGCAACTAAGGTCACCTCAATATAATCAATGCTTAGGTGGACAGTTGCAGGCGGGATTGAATGTATGGGCAGGGTAGCAAAGCCCGAAACTCTCGAAAAATCCCTCAGATACGAATACAATCCTGGAAATATCTTCGGTGCTACTCAGTTATGACTAGGGGTCATCCCAATCAATAACCACTCACACTGCCTCGTGCTTAACTCCCTTTTGAGAGGAGGATCCTGAGAAACACCAATTATACCAAGGAATTTCACACTCTCACCTGGACAGACACATACATGTTGTTGTTTAGTGGTCTTGGAGAATTTACTGACAGTGAAATATTCCAAGATCCTAAAACCTAATCTTGTTGGTGAACCCTATAAAAGAAAAAGGTGCAACTAATGGTGTTATGACGCAACATAATGCAAAATGCACACCTAACAATCAATGCAAATGCATTGTGTCCAATGAAAATAGGGTATGCTACTACATGAAATGCAAAAATTTTCTTCAAATGATAATTGCATTCGTTCCTATATGAAGTCCTGACTAATACTTCAAAGCAAAACCTAGTGCAAGTACCATGCAAAATGCAAAAATGCAATGCATAATGATGCAAAGAAGCAAATATTTTTGGATTTTTTGAAAAAAAAATGAGATACTAAAGCAAAATAATGATTCTACTACCCCCAGACTCGGCAAACACACTCAAAAAACACTCACACAAAGTACTAAGGTAAAATAAATCTAATGCACTAATCCCAAAACAAAAAATCGAAAATGCAATGACAAGAACATTCTTAAAAATGAAATTTACCCTAAAAAAAAAATGTCTCTGGTCAGAAATAGAGGTGTAGACAGACTTTAGCAGTGTCAAAGGAGACTCAACAATTATCAAAATTCACCCAGCAACAATCAGTCTTCCTCTAGAAGGAAAAACTAAGGGCATATGTGATTGTTCACAGTAAACCCACGTATGTACGTGGATATATCAGTGAAAACCACGTATATATGTGATTGTGAGTTAAAAACTCACATATAGGAAGAAAAGTGCATAAAACAAAGGCAAACAGACAAGCTCAGACAAACTTCACACCAATCAGACACTACCAGGCATACATGCCCCCAAACCCGACACAGAAATAGAGAAATAAGAGCAATTCAAAGTCATTGAATGCCGATAAAAAACCCCCAAAGGACAACTACTAGGAACTCCCCAGCGGAGTCGCCAATTCTGTTACAGAGAGAAATTCCTATGGCTTGGGGTACCACAACAGATAGCTTGACTCTAGAAATCAATCCTTTCCAATATGTAAGAGAAATCAAATATCTAACACTAAAGGATCAAAACTTGTACCTTATTCCGAACGGTTGAAGTAGATCCCCATTGAGCTTTCCAACTCCATATTGAATTGATAAATTACTTCCTCAACAATCAGTAAACAAGACAAGCATGCTATATATATTGGTGTTAGATCTACTCTAGCATATATAATCAACAACGTATAAGCATTTGAAATCATCCATGGATAAAATATTGATTCAAACATACATTATTGGACAGGAAAAGATATTTCTATTAATATAAAATTAGAGATTACAATGAATACAACCTCTGTCAGCACATCTAGGAATCGAATAAACTGAATCCCCCACTTGGGCCTCCACCACCTCAATCCTCCATCTCTCGATAGCAAGCTCACAAGCAAAAGGAAAGCTTGGGAAGAACACCAAAGTGCTCGAAGGGACAAAGGGATGCAGACTCAAGCATAAGTTCTGGCAACAATGGACTATAGTTTCTGTGGAAATTGAACCCAGTGATAGAACAATTTTACTCACAAAAATTATCAATTGATCATGCAAAATCACTCACAAAAGAGACTGAAAATGGAGCTGAACACTAAACTGTATTAACTCAGTGTACAATAGCCAACCCTGTAACATAATAGGTTGCTGCATTAAATAATTACATAGGATATTCGAATGCATGAGGAGGCAATTCGAATCTAGTCAATAGCAGGCTTGCTAAAATTAAGCAAATCCCCCATAGGTGCATAAAGTAGTTTCCAAATCAGTCATGGAGCTCACGAATTGGCAAAAGCACTTAGGTAAGCTAAAGAGTGATGGAATGACAACTCATAGATGCTTTTCATAGGAGAAAAGAGTGGAGGATGTGGAGGACAAAAAACTAGTTAACCTCACCTAGTCAAACTTTCCCAATTTCCTTAAAGCACTGAAAAAGCAGGCAATAAAGCAAAAAAAGCAGAAGGGCGCATAGGAGACCAGGAATAAAGCAAAATTGATTCCTTGAGGTTTCCCATGTGCTACATGAGTCAAAATAGGCAAGTTTGACCACTATGGATAGGCAAATGACAACTTGCATAAGGTGGGACACATGAACTAGGCAAATAAGACAAAAATAATTAAATTAATGTCTAAGGTAGCTAACTATGGGTTGATTATTCTAACAGTTTCTTTGCTCTCAATTCTCACATATTCCTCAATGTATCCAAAGGGTTCCTTCCTTGTATAGCTCTTCAATGGGGCAATGAAGGGTCGAATCCGAGTGATCTCAAGGCATATGGAAGGCCAGGAGACAAGTGAGTTGAATTCATGTCAAGGAAAATTCCAAAAGAATTTGGCCTTTTGTACACATCCTGATGTATGCGGTTTTAGGGGTCAAACCCGCTTATATACACGAGAAAGGGTTTAAAATTCACGTATAGAAATTTAAACATGTTTTTAGGGATGATCTTGGAAACATCAAAGGTATAAAAAAGGTCCATGGGGTCCAAAGAGTTTGCAGAGGGATAGGGGAAGGCCATACAAGTGTGATTCACCAGGTGTGGTAAAATCAGCTATAACACACATCAAGATAAAATATCACTATATCATGGATATTGTGTAGAGAGGAGTATTGAAGCTCCAGTATGTTGTGATGGATGAGCAGATAGCAGATGTGTTGACCAAACAACTAGCCAGGGTGAAGTTTGAGTACTTAAGAGAGAGGCTTGGTGTTCTTCATATAGAAGATACTTCGAGGAAGAAGTGATGGGACACATTTGCAGGAGCCATTCCAAGCATGGTAGGAGGATCCTTCCCATGGTTGTGGATGTAAGCGCTGTGTGATGAGAATTGGGATGATGCTTCAGTTCTGCTATGATGATGATCAGGATGATCATATGATGATGATATGCATCATGATCATGCTATGATGAGTATCAGGATGATACTCTATGGATATATTATACATATAGCATGTAAAAGATCCTGAGAGATCCGATAGTTTGTGCTCGGATGCTCTTTTGAGGTTTTGCTATAGGTTGGCCATGGATAGGTTGTGCAGGTAGCATAGAAAATATCCTGGGAGATCCTATAGTCTGTGCTAGGATTCCCTTTCGAGGTTTTGCTACAGGTAGCATAGAAAAGATTCTGGGAGATCCTATAGTCTGTGCTAGGATGCTCTTTCAAGGTTTTTCTACTAGAGGCATGTAATCAGCCCTTGAGATCCAATAGGTTGAGCTATGTGCTTGTAAAAGTCATGGGATGCTCTTTAGAGTTCTTGCAGGTTTCAAGACACTCTTTTAAGGTTTTTCTTGACCACATAGAAAATATCCTGGGAGATCTTATAGTCTGTGCTAGGATGCTCTTTCGAGGTTTTGTGGTGGTAGTCACATAGAAAAGATCCTGGGAGATCCTATAGTCTGTGCTAGGATGCTCTTTCAAGGTTTTGTGATGGTCACATGTAAAATATCCTTGGAGATCCTATAGTCTATGCTAGGATTCTCTTTCAATCTTTTGTTGATGCACGTAATCAGTTCTGAGGATTCCAAATTATGGCCAAAGATGCTGAAGACCTACAGAATCCATTCTTTGGGAGAATGGAGGCACCTGGTTAGTTACCAGGAAATTGATTCAATCTGGGAATAAATCTCATCTTAGTGCTGAGAGGCCATTCTTTAGGAGAATGGAGGCACATGGTCAATTACCAGGAATTTGTTTCATTTTGGGACTAACACTTATCCTAGAGCTAATAGCCATTCTTTGAGAACGAAAGATGTAAGTACTGGGCGGGCCATTATGACATGGTTCTTGGATGTGTTCCTCTCATGGTTAGATATAAGTGCTGAAGAAGATGAAGAAATACCTAGAGGCTAGGCCTACAACTAGCATGAAAAAGAGCTGGCTCTGTAGAACTTCCTGTGATGAGAAGAATGAAGAGATAGGACCATTTGATTGAGATAGCGAAAGTAGTGATGATGATGATGATCCGGTGATGATCCAGCTTTGATGATGTTCCAGATCAAGTGATGATCCATACTTGATGAAGATGACTTGATGATGAAGATAACTTGATGATGAAGATGAATTGAATATGAATATGACTTGAAGATTAAGATGACTCGATGATGATCCATGGAAGAAGACTTGTGCTGATAAATTGTGTCGATAGAATACCTTCCTAGTTAAGAGGGAGTGTTGATGTATTTGCAAATTCGGAATGTATTCACTTGTATATCCTATGTATTGTACCCCGATGTTTATTCCAGGAAGTATCTATGATGTAATTGAGTCATGTCATGCCCCCATGTTCCGATTGGGAGATTCATTAATGTAAACAAGTCATGTAAAGTCATTGAGGTTAATCCTCCATTGTAAGTCGGGGAAATAGTCCCCACAATTGAGTCAAGGTTAACCCTCCCTATTGATTGGAGTGAAAAGTCCCCACAATTGTGGGGCACTAGGGTTATTAGACTCTCCTAGAGAAGTTGGCCCTGGTAAGTAATTGTTAAGTGAGGCCGACTTGTTGGAGTGGACATAAAGTGAACAAAAGAATATAAATAGAAGTGAGGCTCTCCACATTTCTACACATCACACATACACTCACTCACTGGGGCACATGAGTGAGATAGGAGAATCTCTCTCAAGTAAGAGAGAGAGAGAGAGAGAGAATAGCTGTTGGAGATCATCTTTTCTATCTTTGGGTTTTACTGCTACCATTGGTGCTCATTCTATCTCCGAGGAAGTTACGGGGTTTTCTCCTTTATGGTTTCCCCGAGGAAAATTCTCTGTGTCTCTTGTCTCTTGTGTTTATTTATGTGCATCTTATTCTCTCAGATAAGATCCTAAGATCATATTGCTTGAATGATAAAAATATAACAAGAATGCACAGGAAGATCATCTAGGTATGGTTCAAAAATAGTCTTGATGTCATGGAAGGAAAAATTCATTGCTTACTGAAAGGTAGCCCCTTCATTTTTCAATCCAAAAGGAATTTTATTATACACAAATGTACCCCAAGGACAAATAACAACCATTTTATGTTGGTCTTCTGGCTTGATCTGAATCTGATTGTACCCGGAGAAACCATCCATAAATGGAAAAACCTCACTCCCCACACAAGCATCAATGCTTTGATGTATGAATGGTGTGGGGTAGTTATCCTGAGGACAAGCTTTGTTTAAATCATGAAATTTAGTACATACACGTATCATCCCTTGATTTTAATCGAAGGGAACATGATTACCTACTCCATCAAAGCGATCGGGTAAATAAAACCAGCTTTCAACAGCTTTTCCACTTCAGCCTTAACGTTTGTAGCTTTATGTGGACTGACAGGTCTAAGTTTTTGTCGAACTAGTTTGGAATCAAGATAGGTTCGGATTTCATGTTCCACTATCGATGAATCTATGCTTGACATCTCCTCATATGACCAGACAAACATGTCATGGAACTCCTTAAATAAGGTCGTATAGATAACAATCTCCTCTAGAGAGCAGTTTGCACCAATATATATATTTTCCACAACGTTGGGGTTTGCAGAGATGTTGATAGGGATAGTAATGTAAATTTTTGCCATATTCCCCTTGATAAATATTCCCTCCCTTGGTAAGGGATTGATTGGTATATCAGCATCACCTTTCAGTCTCACATCGAACTCTTGATTCTCAATACTGCTTAACTCTTGAAGAAAGTAGGAACTATGGTGAAGATCTTCATAGATCTTATCTCGCCCACTGATGGCTTCCAAAACGGCTTTGTTTGAAGGAAAAACCATGTCTAAGAAATCGTCAGTTTACAAAGAGTTCTCTGCCCAAGCAGGAATATAGGATTCTTCTGGATCCTCTGAGAATGTAGGAGGAACTAAAACGGGATCAACAATGGTGTTAACTATAGCTTGATAGTCCACTTCCACTTCTGAAAAGGGCACTTCAGGTTCGTAACGGGAAGGAAGGACCCAAGGATCTGTTCTATTGACAACCCTTGCGATAGACTTCCCTACACTAGTAGAACCTAAGTAATTTATCGGGGCTGGGATATCGAATGTGTCCATTAATGATGAATACATTACATTTCCTAAGCTCTCTGAAGCAGGTTTGACCTGATAAACCAATGGCATGGTGGACTCATTAGTTTCCATATGGCCCTTCCAAGTGAAATTGAGTTGGTCAACAGTAATCAACTTCCCTTCGTGCGGAAACACTACCACTTGAAGAACAACCGAGGAAATTGCACACATAGCATAAGTCCAACTTCTCCCCATAAGCAAGTTATAATCCAACGATGCATTAATCACCTCTACTTCAACAAACTCTGCCTTCCATGCCAACTTAATCTCAAAATCTGGTAGGATACCATGTGGACGAAATGACCTTCCATTGAAAGCAGTAAGTAGGGTGTTCGATGGAACTAGCTTTGGAGATATAAGAGCCTTCGAGCAAGAAAAAGACATGACACATGTGGAAGCACCTTCATCAAAAATTGACCTTGCAATGGTTTTTCCACCATGGATAACATCTACTGACAAAGCCACATGATACGACAAACAAATTTTGACTTCAGATAAATTAAACTTCGCCATAAGGCTTTATGAATCCATACTACCTAAGGATGTTAAGAGGGCATCTTATTGGGTGGGACAACTATGTAGCACCTCCAAATATGACATCGCACAAGGGGTTTGGGATAAATCTTCAGCTACAGAGTAGTTGGTTGTATCCCTAGCATTAGGATTGTGCAATGCTTTCTTGAAGACACCTTTCGGTATCTTAGGCATAGGTTCAATAGATTTCTCGATTGTGAGAGGGTTATAAGTTTCACCTATAAACTTACCCTTCTCCGGAGCCTCTGTCTCATAATTATTGTTTCTAGTCTGGAGTAATGTCTTGGATCAACCCTTGTTGATATAATTTTGGTCAGGGGCATTAGCAGTTCCCCCAGCTATGTTGGAAACCGAAGCTGCATTATGTCCTCGGGGAAAAGGATCCTTTAGGACAATCGGTTGTTGATTTTTGAGCAGCTTATGAGCTTGATCTATAAGAGGGAATTAATGGTCCAGGTGATCTTCTTGGCACAACTTACAGGGAAATTTCACCTTCTTCTTCTCTTTTTTCCCCCCATCAACATTATTTGTGGGTTTAGTCTTGTTTTGGTTTCCCTCACCTTTCTTCCCCTTTTTCTTTTTTCCATCGAGCTATTGATTTCCCTTTTGGGAGGATTGAGCAAAAATGTTTGCGTTTTGGGGTGATGGGGAAACCTTTGCTGCCTCCACTATAGACTGTTTAACAGACAACTCATGGAGTTGTTTTTCCAAAGAATCTACAATGGGAGATTTAACTGAACCAACCACACCATCAGCATGGGGTCCAGGCTTAGGTTTCTCGATACTATGTGTTGGCCATGGTGCATTAGGGATGATTTCATATAGTATCCCAATCTGAGAGTATATCAAATATAACTGCTGGGCCCTGAGGATATCCTCTTCCTCATTAGTTACTCCTGAAGTGGATACATCCTTATATATATACAACAATAAGGACTTAAGGAACCATTCTTACAAAAAATCGGGAGGGATAGTGGCCTTGATGAGCCTTTTCCTCCTTCACCACTCTTGGATATGATCCAAAATGTGAGTGGCTTTGTCCTGTCGAAAGGTGGACAATAAGTCTATGTCAGCATCATACTAGACAGGAAGTTGTAAATGGTTAAGAAACACATTGGCTAAGTCCCAAAAACTATCAAACATAGCAAAGGGCAATTCGATATACCACTTTGCTCCGAAACTAGTCAAATTTCTTTGGAACAATATCAACTGAACGGTGTCATCGTTCAACGAGTTGGAAGAGCACCACAAGTGAAAGGTGGTGATATGAGCCCCTGGGTCTTCACCAACTTTTCCCTCGAATTTTGGAATATACGAGGGTAACTTGGTAGGGACAGGTGGCCAGGTAGCATCATGTTTCACCGGGTCATTCATTAACTTGGAAAAATATAGCAAGTTTAAAGTTTCCAGGAAAGGAATTTTGGGCCTAACCAGAGCATGAAAATTACAATCTTGGGAAGTAGAAGGACTTTCCCCCTGGTTCCCAAATGTAAAGGCAGGGTTTCCCCTGGCTACCGGTTGCAAAGTAGTCGAACTATTTTGAAATCGATTCCACCCATAACCCAGTGGATTATTCATGTGTGGTGCAGTGTATGTGGTTTGAGCTGCTCCAGTTGAAATTGGAGTCTAGAAAACAGGAGCAGGTATCCCTTCGCTAAAAAGAGAGAAGGGAGAGATCATGAATGGAGTCGAAATCGATGTTTAGAAACCTTGACCATATGAGTTAGTATTTCCAAACTGCATCCCCACATATGCAGGTGTATTGCCTACATAAGGAGTGGATGGGGGAATGTGCCCCCCATTCCACCAGAAACCTTGGACAAATGAATAGGATCCAACAATACCAATCTAAGTAGTGTATGCAAAAGAGCGTGAAGCAGAAGGTGCACTAGAAATCCCAGTGACCACCCCACCAGAAGTGCCTATTACATTTGTTGAAGCTAGTGGTTGAACCACTCGACTAGCTGGAGTTAAAGGAGTAGCAGGTATATTTGTTCTAGGAGTACCAACCAGGGGAGGCAACACTCCTTCAGCCATAATAGATGAGATGGGGGTAGATGGACTCTCTCCTAAACTAGCCATAAGTCTTCTCATAGGGACACCAATCACAGGTGAATTAAATGGAAGAACTTGGAAAATCATAGGATCGTTTAAGTCGGTAAGAGGTGAATTAAAGTTTCTTGCAAACTCATCATCCTGTAAGTATTCTATCTCTACTATGGTTGTATCAACCTGGTTTGTCCTAAGTTTCGCTTCACCTAGAACTTCACTGATTCCTACCGGTTCGAAAGAACCGTCCATGTCTAATTTCCGCCTTTGAGGGGGAGGTGGAGGCTCCATTGTAGTAAACAGAGGAAGGATTTGCAACCTTCTTGACCTTCTGAGAGGTTGGTCCTCCATGATTGAAAATTGACTATTCACATGCCCTAAGGTTGGATAAACACAAACAAACCACACAACAATCACTACAAAATTTCCTAAAGCCAAAACATACACAAAGGGTATAAGATATGCTTTCCAAAAGAAAGCTGAGAGACAGTTACTTAGCGTCCCTGTAGATGTTCTTAGGCACAAGTGGAGGAATCACCCACTACCCTCCCACACCTTCTATCAGGGTTACTTTCCAAACTCGTCCAAGGTCAACCAGAAATAGCCTTTCGATGTACCTGTGTATGAAACCTAGATGTCAAAGAGACTAAAGGCTACCACAACTATACTGACAATATGGGGGGACAGTCGCAAGCCTGGTTCATACACATGGGCAGGGTAGCAAATCCCGAAACCATGTAAACACCGGCACCACACGGGGCCTAAAGGGTGGTATTGACAGAAGTCCCCAGATGCGCAAAAACCTTGGTCTACGCTTTGACAAGGAATCATAGGCCCTATCTCCTCAATCCAAGCCTCCAAGTGGCCTCGTGCTTAACTCCTGTTTGAGAGGAGCTTCCCAGATACAATCAACATAGAAGAGGACTTACCTATTGATTGGCTAACTATCTCTGAATTTAAACACTTGTGGAGAGTTGAAACTCCCTAATCCACAAGTCTAGCCTAAGCTAGCTGGTGTAGGAGCCTATAAAATAAAACTTACTAATAATTTTTAAATTATATCATTCATTTTAGAAGGTTGTTTTTAGTCAGAGGTAAATGGCACGAAACAATGTGGTGTTATAGACTCGATAAAAAAAAGCAAAATGATGTATAAAGAAAATTTCAAAGTAAATTGCGACTACTTAAACCAAATTTCTTTTCTTTTTGCAAATATAAGTTGATGAAATTAAATGTAAATGCGAGAAAACTAAGACTTCTTTTTTATAATTTTTGAATTTTATTTGAAAAATACTGAAAAGAAACAACTAAATGCAACTAAATGTAAAAGTATAAAATGTTTTCCTTAACTTTTATCAAAATATTCAAAAACTATAATGCAACTAAATTCAAGTTTTGAGCAAGTTCGAATAATCAAAGCATATAAAAAGTGAAATGAGGAATAAAGGACCCAAAATGACCTACTTCAACCAATCAGGAAGAAGACTCGAAAAAAACGTGACTTGGAGAAACTATTGAACCCAAAGAGTCCACTAGATTCACAAAAGAAGCTAGAACAAGTGACAAACTGACACCACAAAATGCAGTACAGAGTATAAAGCATCTAAATTCCTGATCATTGACCCAGACACAAGCACTGAAACTTATAAACCAAGCAGGAGGACCACCTTCACTTCACAAGATGAAAGAAATTCGAACAAAAGGATCAAAGGATTGAAAAACAAGAAAATGGTGTGACGCACAAAACTTTAGACTCACAAAGTCATGCCAAAAATAGAAGACTTCCAAACAACTAAAAATCCAAGGAGACAGGGACAAGAAAACCCTACCCAAATTTTAGGATGCTACAGGAAACACGCGACTGTGTATGCAGAGAACCCACATACGACACACAACTATCTTATAGAGAAATCCACGTATACAAGGTACACGTGGGTTACAATGCACATAGTCGCGTGTGACACACGAGTTGCAATGTACATAGTTGTGTGGGCAACCCAAAACTCAGAATAAAAATATATTAGGCTGGTCTGGAGATCATGCATCAAAGGTCATGCACATCTATAGTGTTTTGGCCACTTCAATCCTAATTTTCCTTTTCTGTACCGACATAATGAATGTTATCACTTGGACAGAGAAGTGCCATTTTGGCTGATGACAATCACTCGCCTAGGAGCAAGATAAATTGGTAATGATGGGCACCATAAAACCTTCCAAATACCAGTCTTTGGTTGCTGGAGATTCGAGGGTGGATTCCAAAGACAAGAATAAATCCAAGAAGCCACCTAAACAAAAGAGATACAAGTCAAAGTCTCAAGAGGATCCCTCAGGCTACAAGAAGAAGAAGAACAAAGGTGCAATGAGAAAGTGCACATATTGTAGTAAGGGATATAATACTTAGATCTCTTATATGAAGAATTAAATTGACATGTTGACTCAAATCTCAAAGAAGAACAACATCTCCCTTCCTGAATGCAAAAATAAGAGGGAAGGAGGATCAAATTCATATTACAAGGAAAGAGTTCAGTCCTTGGTTTCCAACACTTTGAGATCATCCACCTTCATCATTGATTATGGAGCTTCAAGGAACAATGTTTCGACAAGGGAGACTTTCTCCTCTCTTGATGATTCGAAAGGTCCAAATTTTTTTTTGGGAGAGGACTCTGTTACTGATAGTAAGGAGAAGGGTAGGATTGATCTTAACCATGGTTCTGTCAATGATGTGTTGTATGTCCCAGGTCTTGCTGCTAACCTCTTTTCAGTGTATCAAATGATCCACACTGGGTCTCCTAAGAAACTTTTCTTCTCTCCCATTGAAGTTTAAATCTTAGAGATTTTGAATGGTAGTCATATAAAAAGGTTTTTTGGATCACAGTTCGAAGGTATACATGTTTTCCCATTTCCTACCTTTCTCAAACCCCTCTGATCTTCTCACTCATGCTAATGAAGCAAGCAAGATTTGGAATGAGAAATTTGGCCATTCTCACTAGGTATCCATATGCAACATTCTATTCCCTACACACCTGAGAAAAATGGTGTTGTTGAGAGGAAGAATAGATCACTCAAGGAGATGGAAACTTGTATGATGGAGTCTAAAACTTTGAAACCAAAGTTTTGGGTTGAAGCAATAAACTATGCATCCTACATCTAGAATAGGGTTCCTCACAAGAAGCTTGATGGAATCACTCCTTTCGAAGCTTGGAGTGGGTACAAGCCATATGTGACCCATTTTAGGACTTTTATCTCAAAGGAATGGGCTAGAATTCCAACTTAAAAGAGGAAGGATTTGCAACCCCAAAGTCAAGAGTGCATACTTTTTGGGTATTCTGAAGATTCCAAAGGGTACAATTTGATCATATTTATCACTCAAAATTATTTCATCGAAAGGAGTGTTCATTTTGAAGAAGAGCCTTTAGCAGCAACAGAAGTTGGAGAGTCCTCTTCATCACCCCAACCACTGAATTTAAGTGAATATGCTAATGAGTTTTCTGATTATGATATGTATGATAATTATGATTTAATTGCATACACTAGGAGGACTGGATCTCAATTTGAGAGTGCCATTTTCGTGAAAGATCCATTCTTTGCTGAGAAGTGATATTTGATGGTTGAATCAGACCCTCAGACATATGAAGATGCATCAGATGATCCAATATGGAAAACATCCATGAAGGAAGAATACAACTCGCCCCAAAAGAATGACACATGGGAACTAGTCAATCTCCCCCTAGGGAGAAAGCTAGTAAAGTGTAAGTGGGTTTTTAAAAACAAATTTTCTGTTGACGGTTTACCTTTTAAATATAAGTCAATATTGGTAGCTAAAGGATACTCACAATTTCAAGGTATTGATTACAATGAGGCCTTTTCACCACTGGCAAAGATGGACTCCATAAGGCTAGCTTTGGCCATTGCAACTTCAAGGCAATGGGAGGTGCATCACATGGATGTGAAGTGTGCCTTTCTACATAGAGATATGAATGAAGAGATTTATATAGGTCAACCTGGAGGTTTTGTTTCTAATCCATATTTGGTGTTTAGGTCAAATAAATCGTTGTATGGGCTAAAGCAATCCCCTAGGACTTGGTATGCCAAGATTGGTGGCTTTTTGCTGTCACAGAACTTTGTTCGATGCAAGTCTGATCCAAATGTCTATTTGAAGTGGATACATGGTTCTTTAATTATAATTTTTTTGTATGTGGATGAACTATTGATAACATGAAGTTCCATCAAATATATTTTCTCCTTGAAGGATGCACTGAACCATGCCTTAATTTCCAAGACCTATTTGGGATTGTTGAGTCAATTCTTGGGGCTCAAAATTTCTCAATCGTCGCATGGGATCAAATTTCATTAGTCCAAGTATGTTTCAGATCTTCTCAACAAGTTCAACATGAAGGTTTGCAAGCCAAGCAAGACTCCTTTCCTCTCTGGGGTTAAGCTTGAAGAAGCAATTTCTTCTCCATTGGTAAATAATACACTGTATAGGAAATTGATTGGTTTTTTGCTTTATTTGACCCATACTCGACCTGATATATATTATATAGTTAGTGTGGCTTCTAGACACATGGATCAGCCTCATGAAATCCATTGGAGGACAACCAAGAGAATCCTAAACTTTGTTCAAGGAACAAGAACTCATGGGATTTTCTATGTAGCAAAATCTGACTTAGAGCTAGTTGGATTTATTGACAGTGATTTGGCAGGTGATAACATAGATTGAATGTCCACTTCAGGATTTTTGTTTATGCTTGCAGATGGGCCAATCATCTGGTCAAGTAATAAGCAACTGTGAATAAAACTACTCAATGTTTGTGGTTGTAGGGAATACTTGGAGAGTGTGGAATTGAAATGGATACTTCCACTGTCATTTATTGTGTCAATCAAAGAACCATTCGAAACTCTACTGATCTGGTTCAAAGACAGTGAACCAAACACATTGAGATCCATATGCACTATATCAGGCAGCTTGTGCATGATGGTGCCATTGCTCTACTCTACTGTGCATCCTTAGAGCAAGTAACATACATCTTCACCAAGGTATTTTCTCAGAAGACCTTCAGTAATCTCAAATCACTACTGGGGATTTCTGATCATGTGGTTAAGAATGATTGATAACAATATTTCCAAAATATTTGTTTATGTCCATGTTTAAGGGAGGATTTTCCCTTTGGGTTTTTGCCTCTTTCCTTGGTTGTATGGAAAAGAAGTATGTAGAGGGTGAATAAGCCTTGTTGTTAGGCCCTATAATATAACATAATTTTATGATATTCTACATAAATTCAGGCTTAAGGGGGGGTGTTAGAATAATCAAACCCATAGTTACACATAGGAGGCATTAATTTGTCAATTTTGTCCTATTCCTAGATTCCTTACTATGCTAGTTGGCATCCACTTGCATATAGAAGTAAAAAAATTGATAAAAATGGATTAAGGAGTGCTTTAGAAACATCCTGGAAATAATTCTAACAACTTTGTAGTAGTTCTAGAATAGAAAAAGCGTAGTTCTGATTTTTTTGAAAGCTACCTTGCTTTTAGCAGTTTTAAGGCAAAAGGGAAAAGCTAGTCTTGGAGTAACTGTCTTGTTTTTTTCCCAAATCATCCTCCTTTATTTTATCCATCCAAAATCATGGATATGATATCTTTCCATCACTTATCAGCTGGTACATCTCACTCAGCCAATTCATGAGCAGCTTGACATATTAGGAAAGTGATTTATGCACCTATGGCGGTTTTTTACTAGTTTAGTAAGCCTGCTTTTTTTCCAATTCGAATAGCATCCTTATGCTTTTTAATATCTGATGTAATTATATATTTGGAAAGCCTATTAATTTATGAGTTTGGATTATGTACACTTATTCTATAGATAATTGTGTTATCCTCCATATTCAGTCTCCTTTTTGTAGAATTTTGCATGTTTGACTAGTAATTTTGTGAGTGTAATTGATCTACAGCTTGGGCTTAATTTACACACATGGCACCAAGGAATATCATTTAGCCATAATTTCCATGAAACTCTCTTCTACTTCCCCACACAACAAAATAAATGATTACATTTTATTTGTTTAACAGTATCTCAAAATAACCAACCCTTACAATTCTCTTCAGTGTGTGTAAAAAGAGTTCAATTTGCTATATGATTTTAGAGAATATCCTGGAAAATTGATTCATGGATTTTAAAGTATCAAAGGAGAAATAAATACAATGGGTAAATATTTCCCAAATTTCCCAACCTATATTCTCACCTAAAACCATCCTATTCACTCTAATTTATGCAATTCTCTCTTCATAGTGCTAATTTCTAGTTAATTTCTTAGTTTGGTAATTGACAATATGGTGAGAACAACTTGGAAACTAGCATGAAAAATGAGTGATAAACTCCAATGGATATGAGATTATTGGTGAAAAAATGGCTCACATTACTTTTGACCATAGAATGAAGGACTCTTAACATTGTCATAAAATCTATATCCATCCTATTCTTCCATAACTACATGAGAAGACTTTCCCACCAACATCACACATGCATTCACTGATTGGATTTGATAACACAAATGAACTAAATTGACCACTTAAGGCACATGGCATATATTGATGGGTTTAAGGCTAACACTTGGAAAAAGCTGACTTACTCTCCCATAGCCCCCCTTTCCTCTTCCCTTCTATTGGAATCATAGCCCCTCTAGTGCTCTTTACACAACCATCTTGGACCATTTTTAATATTTTCAAACATGAATATTTAGCTTTATATCAATATGATAAGCTAATCACAAAATCACATAGAAATATTTACATCATACATTCCTAACCATTCATTAGTTGGGCCTTGGCCTTGAGCTCCACACTATGAACCTTTACTAGAATATTTACATCATTTTACATAATGTGATTTAATACATCCAAGGGATAAAATTGGGGTCCTACAACAACAATCCTAAAGGTTGAAAATTCTAGGGCTAAGATCTAAGAAACCTTCTAGGAAGAAGGTGAAATTTCATTTTTCATTAATTGTGCGAGTGCATGAGATTTCCACATGAGATGTGCAAAGTGGTTAGAGTTTTTCATCGATAAACAATTTAATATTTTCCCATTTAGAGTATGCCCTAAATAATTTTGGAAGGTAGTATTTGAGATCACATTTGACAAAGTAAGATAATAATAAAATACTCTCATAAGATATTGTGCACCTTAGAATACTGTGCAAGGGCCTATAAGTCCCACCTGCAGACAACATCAAACTCCTCAATCCATGATCCAAAACCATCCACTGGATTCTCATACCAAGTGCACCAAAGGTTGAGTGACCTAGTAAAGTATGCAAGTAACCCACATGTAGTCAATCATGTTCATGCTAGTGTGAATCTTCCCATAGATTTGCAAAACCAAGTGTTGGAAAGAAAAACCAAGAGTCCAAAACAACCGTCTTCAACCACATCTCAAAATATGTTCCAATGAGGGTGATCACTCCATAAAAATTCGTAAACCGCATCATCATCAATCCAAGCATTGACAAAACTTACATAAGCAAGGGCATTCATGCAATCAATGCCCAAACCAAGCCAAAATAGGTCAAAATGACAAATAAGAGGGATAGAATCACCAAACCTTATGTGAACGAGAGGATAACTATACGAGGATAGATAATCCATGTCATCAAAAGGTGCTTCATTTGTAAAAAGTCCTAATAAATTGGAGAGCTCACATCAAGGGTTCAAACCAAATTAAACCATGTCAAATAAAACCCCACCAAATATTGGAACCATGTGAATAGGGATGCATAAGTTGAATGCTCTTCAAAATTTTTGAAGTCAATCATGCCTAGATGTAATCCACATGAAAAAATTCCCTAGTGCTAGGGCGCTCATCTCGTAGGAAAATATCAGCACCAAATCACATCAACAACAAGTCTTATCCTAGTCATGTGGTGACTAGAACATCATTAGGGACCATGTAGAACACCTCCTCCTAGTAATAAAAAAATATAAACCGCCATGTTAGGATACACAAATCATCTCCCACCATAGGAAAAGGGGGGCCACATGAAGGGCTCCCTTGCAATGACAAGACAATACACCAACATGTCACCACGACACTGAGATGCATTATAACCAGCATAGATCCATCTTAAACCTAAATCTATCAAGCACCGAGAGGGATCCAATTTCTTAAGATGTAACTTTTTTTTTAATCTTAAGCTCAAGAAAATTCAACCCTCTTGCTTGAGAGATTTGAGTTTAAGTTTTTCTTTTTTTCCTTTTAAGGCTGACGTGGATTTTTTAAATTACTTTTCCTAAATTTTTATTTTATGAGTCGACATGTATTTTTGAATTATTTTATTTTATTTTATTTTTGGTAATGTAGTGTTACGTTACTTATGTGATAACATCTCCCCCATATTGGGATGTAGAGCACCTCACTCCTCTCAGTGCAACCACCATGTGCTCCAATTCTTATAATACATTAGCAATCAATCAAATCATAGATTCAACCTATAAGTTGTAGAGGAATTAAGAAATAAATTTCCAATCAACCACTCTCCTCTTCACATCGCACACCGCCTAATGAGTTGAGATCAAACATGCCATAAGAGCAATGCCAGGGGAAGTGCATGCATCCATAATAAAGTCCCTATATATGTCAAATGATCCATCAATGACATCCTGCAAAAATTGGTTATGTAATGAAAATCACAAATTGAATCCTCATGCCATATGAGGTGAGCAACGAGCAATAACACATAAATATTATATATTAAATATCATGTGTGGCTCTAATACTCTCCTTTAATACTTGGATACATGTTCTCTTATGTGTTCTTCTATGTAAGTATCTTCTTATATTATCGATACTGTGTTCATATTGATATGATTTTCTATAAAAGTTTGACATAAAGGATATGTGTTACAAGGTTAATTGTGTATTTGTGTATTTGGAGTAAATTTAGTTTACTACAACAAGATTTAAGTGTTGAGAAATAAAAGAAATGGGCAATTATGTGGATGGAAGGTGCTATTATATGCATTGCCTTGTAGCCAAACCCTTTTCCTCTAAGAATTGAAACAATTAAGAAGGAAAAAATGAACAATTATGTGATTGATGGAAAATGCTATTATGTGTACTATCTTGTATCCAAACCCTTTCCTCAAAGAATTGAGGCATAACCATAAATTTGCATAAAATTTCGATATAAATTTAACCATTTCCCCATCCCACTGGATTAACATTACCCATTCTCTATTTTAATACATGGAGTGGCAATGTGCTATTTAGTCCTTTTTCCATATCCCTGTGAGAAAACAATCATTATCTATGCCATTTCTTTTCCTTTTTAAGTATCCATATCGAATATGGCTCTTTAGTTGTCAAGATATTTGGTTGCATTACATTGCCACTTTTACATTCTTTATTCTAAAACATGCAATATGCTATTTAGTCATTTCCCCTTTAATAAAACCATTATTAACTATGCCTTTTCTTTTCCTTTTAAATACTTTATCAATATCAATTATTTGAATATGGCTCTTTGGCTGTCAAGATATTTGGTTGCATTACATTGTCAATTTTACATTCTCTATTCTAAAACATGCAATGACAATGTGCTATTTAGTTGTTTTTCCATATTCACCACTTGTAATAAAGCCATCACTAACTATGCCATTTCTTTTTCTTTTAAGTATTTTATCAATTTCTTTTTCTTTTAAGTATTTTATCAATATCAATTACTTGGATATTGCTCTTTGGCTGTCAAGATATTTGGTTGCATTACAGAGTCATATATATGATTGTAGAGTAAAGGACCTTAATGAGTTTTCATGTTTACGATGACATTACGCATAATTTTTTTTTTATTTACATGGTTATTTATTTAATTGGGTTATGGTATGGGTGTACAAATTTGTGAGAACTCTGAACTCAATCTTATATATATTATGATGATAAATACTGATTTAATTGTGATTATGGTTGGGGTGTATGAATATGTAAAAGTCAATCTAGATGTGTAGATTTTTTAGTTTTTATTTTTAAAATCAGAACACCAAAACAAAACAAACAAATTGCAACGTTATTCTTCAACGGGGTCATACAACAAATGCAAATGCTTAATCTGTTGCTTTTTCCCCTCATATTTGGTTTGATGGTACACTTCAATTCCAACCTATGAAATCCTAGGTATGTGAAACCAGTATTGGATCAACAATAGCAGTTGGTAGTTTAGTTTAGCTAACTGAGCCCTCTCCTTTGGTCTTTGGTCAACCTTTGCAAATGGGGTTATCCCCGGTAAAGACATAGCGTATGTGTGGGGCTTCAAAATCTTTTCTTAGAAAAGGAGATTATATTTTTGTGTTTTTATAAATTTTAATTAAGAAAAACTATATTTTTTTTTCACTAAATTGTAATGTGAAGTATAATTTATTTTGAAAAAAATTGCTAAAAAAAGAGATTGTATTTTTGTGGTTTTTTTAAGAAAAGATTAGTCATTAGTTGCAAAAGATGAGAATGAAAATTTGACTATCTTTTATAGGAAGTATATCATAAATTATTATTATTATTATTATTATTATTATTATTTTGAATTTGTTTTTTTAATCATTATTTTTGGTAAAATTTTGTTTTTTTTGTGTTTTTCTTTAAATCATTTTGTTAATTTTCCTCATAGCACTTATGCAATTGTATTTATGCATAAGATGGTTTGATATTAACTTATGTTCACCAAATTTATCTGGAAGAGGATTGTAGGAAGGTTTATAATTTGAGAGTGAGAGTTTGAAAATCATTGTAATTCTAATGTCTATTAATGTTATGTATTATATTCTAATTGGCCTAGTAGTATTAATAAATGAGAATTTGGAATATACTATAGAAATTAATAATATTATAATGGACAAGTTTCAAATGAGCCTAACGGTTAAGAGCATGTGTTTCCTCCTAGGAGGTCATAGGTTCAAATCTAGAGGGGGGTAGGGTATGTACATCTTTGTATACTTTAAAGTTTAAATCGTTGTGTAGAGGGGGATCCCTTGTCCCAAAAACAAGGGGGTCTCATACACCAAATTGGTGTCTTGCTTGGCGGTGACATTAAAAATATATTATTATTATTATTATTATTATTATTATTATTATTATTATTTTAAGTGCCCGCAATATCACAAGGAGTGCCTTCACAATGCACCCTATCACCAACTTGTCTATAACCCAGGGAAATTTTAAATGCATTATTTACCATTGAGTTATTACTGATTTTTTTTATCAACATGTAGAAGTATTCATATCTTCATGTTTTGAGCTTTTCATGTAAAAACCTCAAAATCAGTAACACCATTTATTGAAATTTGTTTTTGCACAATGCACTGAATCCAGTAGGCATTTTCTTACTACTTACTTTCTCTTTCTCTTCACACATTTTGCATTATCTAGTTCTGCACAAATTCTTCAACAATTTTAATGTACTATTTCAATTTGTTTCATGTTATGATTGTTTTCTTTGTCTTCAAATTCATTACTTTATTTCTTCTTTAGTTATACTCATTATCAAGTATCATTATATCATAATACCATTCTCTTCACCAAATATTATGATGATAGACAATCTCATTGATTAAATCATAAAAATGTGACTTCTTAATTAAATTTTTTCCTTAAAGTTCATATAACTAATAAGCTTTGAAATGTTTTCATTTTGCATTAGCATACACTTGCACCCTCTATATAAAATGTTCATTTCATAGCTTTCCTTAAATAACATGATTAACACACCTATCACTATTGTGTAACCTCGTTATAATATCTTATAAATTTGTCTTTCATGTTCAATTTTGGTTGCAATGTCACTTAAATAGCTCATTGAATTAGTCTAGTTTGTATTTTTAGATTAATGTTCTTAGTAATTTAAAAGTAATAGAAGACAAAATAAAACAAAAGCTTTCAAAGACTGTTTCTATGGAGCAATTTTCTTTCTTTTCTAACATGCATATTCTAGATGCAATTAGGGTCACATAAGAATGCTTACATTCAGCAAAACAAAAAGATATAAGCTCAACAGTGGTGAAGATTGACCTTGCTAAAGCATATGACAAGGTAAACTGGGATTTTTTAAGATTAGTCTTGTTACAGATTGGGTTACCAGTTTATGTGGTAAATTGGATCATGGCTTGTGTTACAACTGCAAATTTTGGGGTCTTGATAAATGGTTCACCAACAAATTTCTTTAGAAGCTCAAGAGGCTTAAGGCAAGGTTGTCCAATGTCTCCTTTATTATTCTTGTTATTGATTGAAGGATTAAGAAGGATGGTAAACAAATCTTGCAGAGAAGGACACTTTTCAGGTGTTAAATTTTCAAAAGAAGTTAAAATTACGCATTTACTTTTTGTAGATGATGTCATTTTCTTCGGCTTGGATAATATTGAAGGTTGGAAAATTTGATATGCTATTTTGGACACATTTTGAAATGCTACAGGTATGGAAGTAAATGCTGAAAAAATCTTATATTTATTCCCACAATGTACAGGATGAGACTTTGACTGAACTAAACAAGTTGTTTCAGTTTCTATTTGAACAAATGAAGAAAGGTTTTAGGTACTTGGGTTTTATTGTAAAACCAAACAATTATGGGGTGAAGGATTGGCAGAGGTTAATAAAGAGAATTGAAAAAAAAATTGCAAATTGGTCTAATAGATTTCTATCCTTGGGAGGAAGACTTGCATTAGTCAAAGAAGTTCTGTATAGTATCTTGGTTTATTGGTTTTCTCTAATTATGCTTCCTAAATCAGTCACAAACAGTATAAGAGAAAAAATCTTTCATTTTCTATGGGCTGGAGTAGGAAATGAAAGAAAGTTACATTTGGATTTGTGAGAACAACTGGCTTTTCCAAATTACTTAGGAGGTTGGGCCATAAATTTTTTATCAGGTTTTAATACTGCTCTTTGTCTAAAGAGTATGTGGAGATGTTTGTTTGAAAATGGTTTATGGGGTAAGGTAATGAGAACAAAATATTGGAAGAAGAAGATTGTTATAAGATGGTTTCAAATGACAAAGTTAACTTCATTTGAATCTTCTATAATATGGTACAATTTTCTTAAGGTATTTCATTGGATGAAATAAGGGATCAGCTAGGACATTGGAAATGGAAAAAATGTTCTTATTGGGGTTGACCCCTTTGTAGGGGACAATAATATGTTTGAACTTCCTTGAGAAATTTTGGATCACCTTGAATTGATTGGTTTTCAAACTCTTGATCAGATTAAAAGACTTGCTTGGTCAGTTTGAAGGGAGGATATTGGCTGAATGCTAGAGATGTGGGTCTGACAGGTGATTGGGCATTGAAATGGGAAAAATATATAGATGTTTTGAAGGAGGCAGGGATTTTCTTGAATGCAGTTGATGATAAATTAATTTTCCCAGAGAAAAAAAAGCTCGGGATCATTACATCTAATATGGCTTATGACTTTATTGCAAAAAGTTGGAAAATGAAGATAACAAGTGGTGGTATAAAAAATTGTGGAAATGGAATCTTCCACAGAAATTGAAGTGTTTTTTGTGGCTTTCTATAAAAAATAAGATTTTAACTTGGAATAATTTGTTGAGGAGGGGTTGGAAAGGTCCCAGTTATTGTTTTCTATGTAAGCAAGACAGTGAAACTGTTTTACATCTTTTTGTAAACTATATATTCTGCAAAAATGTTTGGTCATGGGTTAAATATTTGTTGGGTATTAAAAGTGAATGGGAGAGGATGGATTTGGAAGTCTCTTTTACAAATTGGTTCAATGAAGATGAGTCTTTCAGGTTGATCCCGATTTTATTTCTTGGTCCATTTGGATCACAAGAAATAAGGTTGTTTTTCAAAATATTCCTCCTAATGTTATGACCTGTGGGATAAAAAGAATAAGTTTTTTTAAAGAATTCACATATTTGTATTTGTCCAAAAAGGAAAAAAAGGCTATATTCTCAAGGCACTATCTCTTTTTGTGTTGTAGCTTACTTTGATGGAGCTTCAGTTAGTATTTCTTGTAGATGTGGAATGGTACTCAAACTGAATGAGGAACACAATTTTACTCTGAGTATGTGTGGGAGAAAAGGAACCAATACCAAAGCTGAATTGTTGAGTTTATGGGGTCTTATGCAGTTTGCATCTTTAATTGTGATATTGGATATTTGCATCTATGGGGACTCTAAAGTGATTATAGAGTGGATTAAGGGAAATTTTTCTTTACAGGTAATGGAGCTTAAACATTGGTGCCAAAGAATTATCTTTTTAAAAATCTCCTTCAACTAGATATTCTTTGGACATATCTCTAGATCTTTGAACATGCTAGCTAACAGTATTTCTAAAAAGGCTACCTTCCAAAAAGCTGTCTAGTTGAGGTATCAAGAATTCATGGAGGGTAATATGCTTAATGAAGGTGAAGTTGATATAATAGATCTGGGAAGTCTCTGTTAAGAAGGACTTTTGTAGTAAAAGTTCCCCTTTGTTTAGAACCTTTGTGGTAAGTTTTTTGAAACAAAGTTGTATGTAATCAGTGTGATTGATATGTTTTGGTATGAAAAAAACAGAACACTAGTAGGTATAAGGAGTTTTTTTTAGTTTTGAAGGAGGAAATTTGAAAGATGTTTTAAAGGATATGTAAGGATATGTAAAAAAATTTCTTTAATTTAATATAATAGCAGGAAAAATGTCTTTTTATTCGAAAAAAAATGTCACTCAATTAACTCATTGAATTAGTCTAGTTTGTCTTTTTAGATTAATGTTCTTAGTAATTTAACGTTTATGTTCAATTTATTGCAATGTCATTTCAATAATTTTTTTAATTAGTTTATTTATTTTTGGATTAATGTTATAAGGATGTTTTTTGAATTCATATTTAGACATCATAATAGCAACATGTGACCAAAAAAAGGATTTTCTTAACATATATTCTTCAAACTCGAACATTTTACGTTTTACGAATTAATTTTTTTTGTTGTATATGGATTAGATATAAATCTAGGTCCACTCTTGTCTCCAAACTAACAATTATAGTCTAGCACCAGTGCTGGCATTTGCAATCCTTTAGAAAAAGAAAGTATCACCACATTGACATATTCAATCCTTTAGAAAGAGAAGGATCGCCAAAAGTACTAAGTAATAACAAATCATGTACAAAATGAGTTAACAAAATGAAATACTATTCATGGTAATAAGAATTAGCTATATAAAATTTAATTCACTCACATAGTAATATTAAAACAACCACCATGTGCAAAGGAAAATAAACATTCATCATAAAGAGCATAGACTCAATGAAATGAGACCCATCACATATCTAACACCTCCATTAATATCTCTAGGAAATACATTGAACCCACATGGTATTCAAAGGTTCATCATAAACAATAGATAATATGTTTAAGAATAATATATGCATAAAAATATATGGGGTTAGCAACCATGGCCACCAACACGGTTGAGTGATCATCAATAGAGGTACAACATAGCTGCTAGTATTCATTTACATAAGCACCAACGTGAACACAAAATAAATGTTGAGTTACATATCAACAAGCTCACAAATGAGCTTAAGTCCCTTATAATTAGGCAAAATTACATATACTTCAATTATAAAGTATAATTTTCATGCACCAAGTGATATGTAAGTAATTTTCAAATCAAATTTCCTTTGTATCAATGTAACATATATGCATGCCTCCATTGACCTCCAAGAATATAACATGTATGTGTAGAGGAACTAGGTTTGCACCATCTCTGGCACACATCCTTATCATATACATGTCCCTTTGCATGCATAGCTAAAACCATGTATGATACATCCAAACTTTGCATATCTCCCAACACGCATCGAAAAAAAATAAATGTACATATATCTCAAAACTCTTGATATATTCAATAAAACTTCATCAAAACAATGGGGACAATAATCTCCTACCACAAAGGTCGGCTTTCCCTTGAGTTAACCACATATCAAAAGTATTTTTAAATGATGGGGGGACTTTAGGGATAACCTCAATTGCTTCTATTTAGAATGTTTTAAACACATTGAGATATTAGACCAACTTTGAATTAATTTCATTCCACTTAGCCATAATTTGGGTTGCTTTTAAGCTACATTTGTTTGATATTCCTTGGGATTTTATTTAACCCCCTTAGAGCACATTATTTACAAACTATTGGAAGTCACACAAGTAGTATTTTTCACTTTTAGTGGCATTTGCTTGAGCACTTTGCACACATTATGATTATCATCATCATTGATATGTTTGTGCATCAATTGAACAAACCTTTGACACCTCCTCTACTATACTCAATTATTAGGAAATTCTTTGGCCTTATCCTAAACTTATGTGTGCCATTTGCTCAAGTCTTTGATAGTTTTTTCTCTTGCTCAATTTCAATAGCCAATCTTGTAATCTATTCCACACCTCATAACTAAGTTACAAGGCCACTGCCACTTAAGATTTTTCCTTTTGTTACTTGTTTCATTACAGGTTCCACATGCTTTAGAATTTGATTTTCCTTTTTCTATTTTCAATGAGCACAAGGCCTCAGCATATAATTCATCACGTTAATTAAAAATCGTAGTATATTAGAGTCCTTAATTCATCTTTCTTCTTGTGCAAATTTCATGTTTATATTCAAACTATGGCAAGTGCATTGCCATGTCATTGTTGATTACATAATGGCTAAACACATCCTTACTTGACATGTTAACAAGTCCAACAACATGGAACACTATATATCTTTAGTTTGCATAGGATCCACCGGGATAGTTGCACATATATAATATTGAACCATTCTAGATATCTTGGAGTTCTTTTTTCTTTTTATTCGTGTGGTTTGTACAGCCTTGACAATTAGTGGCCAAGGATCCCTACATCCATAATAATAATTCTAGGGGGCCTCTCCCTATCGGATCTAGTTTTGATATCCTAACCTCAAAGGAACTAGAGAATTGGATTCGAGATAATTGAACCTCCAACCTCGACAACTATGACCTTGGACTCATAAAATCCAACCAACTGAGCTACCCCTCGAGGCTAGATCTCATGGAGTTATTATATATATATATATATATAGATAATTTACCTATCTTGATTCCCATGTCCTATTCAAAGTCATTGTGTTTTTAACTGTGCATTTATCGTATACTTGGTAATGGGTGTATGTTGCAATGGACCAAGGTGCCACTTCCCTACCTTGAACAAAATAACCTTACAAACAAACTAAACATAGATCCTTTTATTCTATTAAGGCACAATACTATGCACATAATCTCCCACTCTTGAAAAATAACACAATAGACAAGGAAACCAACACATACACATAGACCCTTTTGTTATATTAAGGCACAATACTATGCACATCATCTTGCACTCTTAAAAAATAACACAATAGACAAGGAACCCAACATAACAACTTAAAAACATAAAAATCAACTACTCATTGGCCAATAATAGAAGCTCTATATTCCATCCTAATCACTTGGATCCATACAACACTAAATAATTTTTCACAAACAAAATTGAAAATCGGAAACTTACAAATGAAACCCTGAAAACTCTAATAAATTTAAAAGTAAAACTAACTTCATTACACATTCCCCCCTTAACTATAAAAAAGGCAAAGTTGGGACTCAATATATTCTAGGCTTGGAGAAGGGTTTCAAATGTGTGCTACTTACCCATCCCTTTCAATAACTTACCATCCAAATAGGACTTAAAAAAGCATTGTTATCAACACTAGAGATATGGAAAGGATAAATATAATGCATACACAATTTTCCTATATGTTTAAGGAACTCACTATTATTTAACAATATAAAATCCCTCTGTGCCAAGTTAGACCTAATGTTCCTTAGTCATGCCAAGAATTTTGTTTATAGTTGTCAATAGTATGATGAAAACTATTAAGAATATCTCTTCTCCAAGCTCTATAATTTATTTTAGGCATCATTATAAATATTATTCTTTAATCATCTTGATGGCTAGTGGGATGATAAAATTAGGAACAACAAAATTTGTAGTGATAACACATTTTCCTCCATATACTAACTTAAACGGGGTGTGCTTAGTTAAGCACTTTGTAATTATGAGATCCCACAAGACAACACAAATGTTCTCATACCAATCATCCTTTTTCATTGTGAAAACTTTCATTAACCCCTATTTAAGTGTCTTTTTAAAATATTGTACTATATCATTCTCCTAAGGATAATAATGAATGATCTCATGGAACTAAATCATTAAATTTGTTGTTAGTGTAACAATGGTTTTGTTTGCAAAGTTCTTTCTTTCATGGTTTTATCTAAAAAATGATTCTGTTGATTGTGTGTTTCACTGCTGGGGCATCCAAATCCACTAATGATGTTAAATATATAAAACAAACGATTATTTAAACAATGCAATTTTGAGCAGGAATAACATCTACCCAAAGCATAAAATACTTTGCAGTGCTGTTAATGTACATTGTAATAGAATATTGACAACATGGGTCAATAGGCTGACCATTTTTCAAAAGGATCCAAGGATAATACAAGGATTGCAAGAACTTCAACTCGTCATGATGGTTTTCCCACATGTGAGCACACATGACATTTCTTAGCATTATTTTCATCTTGAAACATTATAGACCACCACAACTCTACACATAAAATGTTCTTCTTCATAGTGTCCCTCTCCAACTCTATTAGAATTTCCCATAAAAAATCCTTGCACTCATTATTCAACGCACAATTTCACAAAATCGCATCAATTACCCAACTGGTGTCATTGTATTGCAATCCACTAATAATCAACAAACTTATCCATTAATTGGCATTTCCATGTTGCAGTATACCCATTAGGTGCAAAACTCGTGCTGAAGAAGGTATCAAAGTTTTATGCTAAATCATGGTTACCTCCCACTCTAAATATATTTGCATGAGGGATCTCATCACTTACCACATCTACACTTTCTCCAAACTATATTTGTAGAAATTTCAAAATTATAACTTGTGATGTAATTATGGAATTTCACCTCATGTTAGAGTTTTCCTTGGAGTCAAACCCTATGAATATTCAATGTTAGGGATGATTTGATATATAAATAAAACAACAAATTGTAGTCAATGTTTCAATTTACTTAAACTCCAATCCACCGGGTAATTCAAGAGTATGGATACCAAACATATTCCACCAAGTTTAAACACTTATGTCACACTTTCAAAGCATAAATTTAGATTTGGAATCACTACAATTAATGCATATTTACATCAGTGAATCTAACATGTTGTATCCTATATGAACATTAAATCACTTAACAATTTCAACCTTCACTTAAGTCAAATTAACATGATAAACTAGTGCTAGAAATTACCCAAACAAGAAGATGATGAGTGTTGAAAATCAAATATGCAATTGAGAGAATTTTGGGCAGCTATGAACTTCATATATAGGTATAAATATGAAATTCATGTACATACCATAGCTTCATCCCAAATCTAGTACAATATTGTAGCTCTCCAAGACCTTATATAGGTAAATCATGAAAACCCTATCCACCACCAAATATTTCCAACGAGCAAGCATTTGAATTAGCAAGTCCTTGTTTTTAATAGAAAGCTTGTATAACAAAAACTCTCCACACTATCATGGTGTTCTATTTAGGGTTTGAAAACCCTATCCATATTGCTTCACACAAGTACATGTTAAGACATTTCTAGTGACAAAAATGTCAACCTCCAAATATATGTGTCCATCATAGGGTTTGAATCCTTGAACCCTAGGTTTTCCACTCTTGCATCATCACAAGAATTAATACCTCCATGTTCTTTCCCTAGATTTACATCCATGATAATAAAGTTTCTAAATCATGCAATGTGTCACTTCATTCTCCATGTCTTCTACTAGGTTAGAAACACTAGCACTACAACGAGATCCATATAAACCATCACCATCTCAATGTAATGTTCTTCTTTATGTTTTACATGCATAACACAAACCTTAGTCATTGCAAAAAAAAACACTAGCATAAAACAAGAGAAATATTGCAAAGAACTTCCTAAAAGTCTCACTTTCCCTTTGTATTATTCAAGGGTTTCTTCATGAACCCTAGCATTTAACTCCTAGGGTTTCCTCATGAACCATAACATATCAAACACAAGTACAAAGAAGAGTACAAAATGATAAAATAATACACGATATCTCTCCTCCCTTATATATACAAAAGTAGTAGATGGGGGATTACATAAAATAATGACTTATGTCCATAGAACTAAGAAAAAAGGAAACCCACATGGAGTGATATACAATACAAGGATGCACATGTGTCAAACTAGGGTTTATCCAATTCCTAAAGTGAAATTCCCTTCAATTCATATCTTTGTCTCAACAATCCTACTCTAATATGGTGTGCACTCTAAAAACGTGTTATTCCAACACTCCCTCTTCCATAGTGGTATGTTTTCCAAGTGTCCTCATTCAAGGTGATCCTCCTCTAAGTACTATGTTCCACATACCCTTTCATATTCCCAATGTTACTCTTATGTGTATCAATTTAGTAAATAATCTCCATTTCTCCTCCTTAACATATGTGTTTGGGACCAACACCAATCTCTATGAGGTATGATCCTCAACCCAAGCATCCTCGATTCAAGTGTCCAAACACCAAGGTATATATCACATGGTCCCAATATCCAAGTAAAAAATTCCCTCCTTTAAGTTCCCAATGATCCTCCTTCTATGTAGGTACCTCTTCTAGTTGAGAAATGACTCCCCTATTGTTTACACCCAATGGGTTAGTCAACAAGCTAGATAGGTTATCAACCTCCTATGTAAGAGAACCATGCCAATAATCTAATCAAGGTCAATCATCCACCCAATATAAGGAATACATATGTCCATGAAGTGTTGATGTATTTGTAACTTCGGAATGTATTCACTTGTATATCTTATATTGTATTTCATTGTACCCTGATGTTCCTCTGATCAGGAGAATCATTAATATAATAAAGTCATGTAAATTCATTGAGGTTAACCCTCTGTTGTAAGTCGGGGCAATAGTCCCCACAATTGAGTTGAGGTTAACCCTCCGTTGTAAGTCGGGGCAATAATCCCCACAGTTGAGGTGTATTAGGGTTATTAGACACTCCTAGTGAGTTCGTCCCTATAAGAATAAAATTCAAGTGGAAAACAAGTATAAATAGATAGTGAGACTCTCTATTTGACATACACACTCACTCAACTATAGTGCATGAGTGAGAGAAGAGGAGCTTGCACAAGTGAGAGAGAGAACAACTGTCGGAGATCATCTTTGTGTTTTTGGGTTTTAATTTTGATATTGGTGCTCATTCTATCTCTAAGGAAGTTGTGGGGTTTTCTCCTTTAATGTTTCCCTGAGGAAAAATTTTTGTGTCTCTTGTCTCTTTTGATTATTGATGTGCATGTTATTCTCTCAGATAAGATCCTAGATCACATTGATTAAATGATAAAAATCTAACATGGTATCAGAACTAACCTGTGAAGAAGACACTGTGCATCTGAAGAAGCTAGGGCTTGTTACTTTTTGGGTCTCTCTCCATATACCATCACTAAAATGAGGCTAGGCTAACTCTCCATTGAAGGCCGCATCTTTCTCTTGAAGCAGAATTTGATTCTAGGAATTTTCAGTTTTTGACCTGTCACTACTACGGGAAATTAGGGATTTTCACATAAGAGGAATTTTTGAGTGAGCCCAAAATAGGATTTCTCTCCTCCTCAAAATCGAAATTTAGAGACCAAGATCGAAGTTTTTGGTTGGATAAAACTCCAGGAAAGTCAAACCCTAATTTGACCCTGGACCAGAAAATCAGCACTGCAAAAGATCAGCTCCAGATCCAGTTTAGGAATCTCAAATTGGTAAGATCTAAGTCTCTTGTATTTACATTTGAGTTTCTCATTAACATATGAATCATAGAAGTTTCACTATACAACTGAAATACAACTACAATGGCAAGTAATGGAAATTAGGGTTTCATGCCTGAAAAACCCTAAAATAATAAAAATTGTTGTTTTGATACATTCGCTATATCTCGATATTGGAGAAGGATCAGGAGAAAAAACATTTACACGATGAAGATAAATTCCTAATGTACCATTTGTAAAAGTTTCAGCCTCAAATTCACAATATTCTGGGAGATATGATTCCTCCAAATAAAGGTTCCATCCTCTTCGTGGATTCATCCCTAAACATGACACCTAGGGAAAATTGCTATATATTTGGATGCGAAGGTCCAAATTAAATTTCGCAAGATTCTACAGATTGGGCACGGAATTTACTTTCTATGGTAAAATTTTCAGACCCCGAAGGTGAAACAGTGACATGTGGAAGTATGTACAAGTTCGATATGTCGAACAGTCCTGAAATAAGTCACATTGGGAAAAATATCATAGGTCCCAATTAGTGAAACCAATTCTTCTCAAACCTGTAGTTTTATAAAGAGGACAGACGAGGATACCTTAGTACAGAATTTTAGACATAGAAGAGCCACAATTTCATATATACCATAGAAACAATATCAAGAATTTATGTAGAAGAAATTGGAAAACTAGGGCTTCCTGTTCCGAGGGCTTTCCTCCACTATTTTCAGAAAAGGAGGACATTGGAGAGCTCACCTTAAAGAGGCCCATATTTATATCTAATCAAAAGTTTGAAATTCCAAGTTTTGAAAATTAGGGTTTCTTTGACAAACCCTAGATCAGCCAGCTCCAGAACTAGGAGGGACACCTCAAATCGGTAAGATCTAAATTTTTTCTATTTACATTTGAGGTTCTCATTTCAAAATGACTAATCACACCAGCTTGATGACAAGCTTGGTGAATATGAAAACTTCCAAGCATGGAAGTATAGGATCTTATTGGTTCTTGAATAAAATGAATTGGACACCTACATAAGTGGAGAGGTTCCAGTTCTAGAGGGAGATGAGGCTAAAGCCTTACACAAGAAGAACTTGGTCAAGGCCAAGAATATTATTGCTGATTCTATCAAGGATCACCTTATACCATAAGTGTCTTCCCTAAAGACACCTTCCCTAAAGACACCTAAAGAGATGTTTGATTCCTTGACCAAGCTATTTGAAGGGAAGAATATAAATCGGAAGAAGTATAGGAACTCTGTGATCCTTGAAGAAATTGACTTAGATCAGTATTTTAGTAAAGAAATTATAAGAGCCAGAGGGAGATGAGGCTAACGCTAGAGCAAAGAGAATCATTGCAGATTCTATTAAAGATCATCTCATTCCTCATGTGTCATCCTTGAATACAGCAAAAGGAATTGTTCGATGCTATGACGAAGCAATTGAAGAATAATAAGATATTGTTATAACCACCTAGAATGGCCTCCTAGGATCATGGGATTCATTCATTCGAGGAATGTGTGCCAGAAGGAAGTGATTAAATTCAACAGACTCTGGGAAGAGCACGCACAAGAAGAAGCTCAACTCATAATAAGAGAAGAGAAAATGGGAGCAACTGAAGATCAAGCTCTCACAATCCAAATAAGATCCCTCAAGTGATGAGGAATATGAAGGACTAAACTCTTGAATAACCTCTTATCCATCTTAGAATTTGGATAAGAAATGATGTTGTTATGAATGAAGAAGATGATGAAGCTAAAGGCTCAAGAAGGAGTCTACCCACGAAACGAATAAAGATAAGTATTGAATTGTCATTTCATGATATTATTTGGTTATGCATTTGTTTATATTTAGTTGATGTGTTGTGCATGATAGAATGTTGGCACTAATGACCGTATATTACTAATATGCATGTTATGGGTAAGTATCCCATGGTGTTATACAAATCTCCATTGCTACTTATCTAAAATGAAACCTCTTTGCTGACATATTAGATTAGTGAACAATCTCAATAATGTCATGGTAGAGATGGAAGGAATCTAGAAAGTTTTCGTGAGATATGGAAGAATGTTGTATTGGCTAAAACAGTTGCATGATTGTATATTTATGCACAAGAATTTGCCATTATGAATATGCCTTATGAAATGTTTCTAACCATACAACTAATGCATTTGACTTGTAGGAAAGATCGCGTACATTCGCCTACAAGAAAAGAAGGATGAGACTTGTTCCAAAGAACAAGTGATGACAGTTCAAGAAATAATCCAAAATGAAGAATAATATGATGAGACTTCAAGAGGCCTCATACACACTCTAGTTATGTGACACTGTTGAGCGACATCATTGATGCAGATCCTTACAGCTATGAAGAAGTAGCCAAGAAGAAAGGGAAGGAGAGTACCAGTTCAAGAAGAATGATGTCTAGGATGCGATATCGAGACCTGAAGTGAAGTCCATAGTGTCTTCCATATGGATCTACAAGATCCAACATGTAGTAGATGGAAACATCATGGCATACAAGGAAAGATTCGTAGCACGAGGCCTCTCATAGAAAGAAGGCATAGACTATGAAGAGACATTTGTAGCCACTGGAAGTTAAGACACATGACAGGCAGACTCATGTGTGAAAATTAAAGAAGGCCTTGTACGAGCTCAAAAGGCTTTGCCCATGGGATAACACATACATGAGGAGCTTGAAGATCACCTAGAGTGATGAATATCTTAACCTTTTCTACAAGGTTGAAGATGAAATTCTATAGAGGACGACGAGCTCATATATGGGTGCGAGAAGAACTTTTGAAAAGGTTCAAGATAGAGGATCTTGGTATCCAGTGACCCTATATGGATACATAAAATATTAGTAGCAGAGGAAGCTACTTGTTACTCCAGTACATAATGTTTCAATACATAGAGTATGAAAGTCAGACGGAGAATGATGTTCCACTTCAGAGAGAGTGATTGCAGTAGATCTTGAGGTTTGACATGGTATGATGGGATGGACAACTTCCTGATGAATCTAGGTTTCACTGAGAGTAAAGAATATTCCAACCCTTACTTCAAGGTTAAAGGTGGAAGAACAATGATGATCCTGTTATATGTCGATGACTTGTTGCTGACATAAAAAGTGGAACTCATTAAAGCTGCAAGAAGGAGACTTTCAACCGAGTTCAAGATAAGGACTTGGGTATGGTACTTTCTAGACATGGAGGTGTGGCAAAGTGCGAATGGAATCTCCCTTGTACAAGGGAAGTATGCAGTGTAGATCCTGAAGAGGTCTGGGATGATGGACTGCAAGGATATGGCCACATCTATGGCATTGAAATTGAAGCTATTGATTGATGCTTCATCAAATTCGGTTGATGCCATGATGTATCTTTAGATGATTGGGTCATTGATGTACCTAACGAATGCAAGACCAGATATTTGCTATGATGTGAACACATTGAGCTAGTTCCTAAGAGATCCAAGACATGTTCACCTGATTGCTACAAAGCATATTCTAAGGTACCTGAAGGGTATAGTTGACTATGGGCTCAAATATGAAGCAAATCAGAAGATTAACCTAGAGGGTTATGTGGATTCAGATTGGGTAGGCAGTGCCATTGATAGGAAGAGAACTTCGAGGTGCTACTTCAGTATGGGATTAGTCCTGCATGGCACTGATTACAGTCGAAGCAAAGTATGTCGTAGCTTGTTCAGCTAGTTGTGAGGCATTGTGGCTAAGGAAGCTACTATATTATTTGTTTGATCCCCAGTTGGATGCTACTTGTATATATTGCAACAACCAATGTTGTGTAAAGTTGTCAGAGAACCCGGTGTTCCATGACAAGTCAAAGCACATTGAGATCAAATATCACTATATCATGGATATGGTGTAGAGAGGAGTAGTGAAGCTCCAGTATGTTGCAACAGAGGAGCAGATGGATGATGTGTTAACCAAGCCATTAGCCAAAGTGAAGTTTGAGTACTTTAGAAAGAATCTTGGTGTTCATCATATCGAGGTTCCTCCCAAGGGGAAGTGATGAGTCCGAAGAGCCTTTATGACATGGTGAGAGGATTGGTTCCTCCCATGGTTAGATGTAAGCGTTGTTCCTTTTTGACATGGCGAGAGGATTGGTTCCTACCATGGTCAGATGTAATGGCTATGCCTTTCTTACATGGCTAGAGGATTGGTTCCTCCCATTGTCATATGTAATCATTGTGCCTTTCTGACATGGAGAGAGGATTGGTTCCTCCCATGGTCAGATGTAAGTGTTGTGCCTTTCTTACATGGCAAGAGTATTGGTTCCTCCCATGGTTAGATGTAAGCGCTGTTCCTTTCTGACATAGCGAGAGGATTGGTTCCTCCCATGGTTAGATATAAGTGTTGTGCCTTTCTAACATGGTGAGAGGATTGGTTACTCCCATGGTAAGATGTAAGTGTTGTGCCTTTCTAACATGGTGAGAGGACTGGTTCCTCCCATGGTCAGATGCAAGTGTTGTGCCTTTCTGACACGGCGAGAGGATTGGTTCCGCCCATGGTCAGATGTAAGTGTTGTGCCTTTCTGACATGGTGAGAGGATTGGTTCCTCCCATGGTCAGATATAAGTGTTGAAGATGAGAAGACCTACGTGGAGGCTAGGCCTACATCCAACAAGTTTGGCTCTGTAGAATTTCCTATGACGAGTAGAATTGAGAGATAACACCATTTTATCGAGATAGTGGGAGTAGTGATGATGATGATGATGATATAGTGATGATCCAACCTTGATAATGATCCAGTGACAAAGACTTGTGCTGATGAACTATGTCAAGAGAATACCTTCCTAGTTAAAAGGGAGTGCTGATGTATTTGTAACTTAAGAATTTATTCACTTGTATGTATTATATTGTATTTCATTGTACCCCGATGTTCCTCCGATCGGGAGAATCGTTAATATAATAAATTCATGTAAATTCATTAAGTTTAACCCTCCATTGTAAGTTGGGGAAATAGTCCCCTTTATTGAGTTGAGGTTAACCCTCTGCTGTAATTTGGGGAAATAGTCCCCACAGTTGAGGGGTATTAGGGTTATTAGACTCTCCTAGTGAGTTCAGCCCTGTAAGTGGAAAAAAAATATAAATAGAGAGTGAGACTCTTTATTTGACATACACACTCACTCAACTACAATGCATGAGTGAGAGAAGAGGTTGCGAGGTTTTCTCCTTTATGGTTTCCCTGAGGAAAAAAATTTGTGTCTCTTGTCTCTTGTGTTGATGTAATTGTAACTTCGAAATGTATTCACTTGTATTTCTTATCTATTGTAACCCGAGGTTTATTCTGGGATGTTATCATGTCATGTCATGCCTCGATGTTTCGATCAGGAGAATCAATAATGTAAACAAGTCATGTCAAGTCATTGTGGGTAACCCTTCGATTGTCTAAGGGTTAAAGTCCCCGTAGTTCCAGGGCACTAGGGTTATTAGACTCTCCTAGTAGAGGTCAGCCCTAGTAGGGTTTTAGTCATGTCGATATTAGTATAAATAAAGAGCTAGACTCTCTATTTAGCACACATCACATACACACTCAAGTGTAGCACATAGTTGAGGAAGGAGAAGACATTAGGGCTAGAGAAGAAGAAGGGTTTTCTCTGAGGAAGTTGAGGGGTTTTATCCATTTATGGTTTCCCCAAAAAAAAACACTGTGTTCATTGTCTCTTGTGTTTGATTGTTGTTCTTGTTGTTCTCTCAGTTAAATATCCATATAATGCTAGCTTAAATGTTGAAAAACTAACATGGTATCAGAGATAACCTGAGAAGAAGACACTGTGCAGCTATGGGAACTAGGGCTTCCTACTTTGTGGATCTCTCTCCACATATTTTCGGAAAAAGTAAGGTGGAATAACTCTCCTCCTTAGGGCGCATCTTTCTATCGAATCAGAATCCAATTCCGAGGTTTTTTAGTTTTGGACCCAACACTGTTGCCAAAAATTAGGGATTTTCACAGAAGAGGAAATTTTCAATGATCCCAGGCCTAGATTGATCTCCTCCCCAAAATAGAAGTTAGGGATAAATTTCAAAGCATTTGGGTGGACAGAACTCTGGAAAAGCAAAACCCTAATTTTCCCCTAAACTAGCTCTACAGGATTTCAGATCAACATTCAGATCCGACATCTTGACCTGGTAAGATCTAAAATATTTTGTATTTCCATTTGAGGTTCTCAGTTAAGATGTCTCATCATACCAAGCTTGATGAAAAGCTTGCGAGAGCTGATAACTTCTGATCTTGGAAGTATAGGATCTCCTTGGTCCTGGAAGAAAATGAGTTAGAATCCTACATCCATGAGGAGGTTCCAGTTCTAGAGGGATATGAGGCTAAGGCCTTGCATAAGAAGAAGTTGGTTATGGCAAAGAGTATCATTGCTGATTCTATCAAGGATCACCTTATCCCTCAAGTGTCCTCTCTCAAGACACCTAAAGCTATGTTTGATTCCCTAACCAAATTGTTTGAAGGGAAGAACATAAACCAGAAGATGACTCTGAGAAACCAACTGAAGAATGTGAAGATTCAAAATGCAGAAACAATCCATTCTTACTTCACAAGAGTCTCTCAGATCAAGGAACAATTAGAAGCAGTAGATGAAGAAGTGGAAAATGCAGAGATTGTGATGACTACCTTGAATGGCCTTCCTAGGTCATGGGATTCTTTCATCCAAGGAATCTATGCTAGAAAGAAGTTAGTCAAGTTCAGCAAACTATGGGAAGAGTGTTCTCAAGAAGAAGCATGGATAGCATCTTGAGAAGAAAATATGGGAAGTGAAGATCAAGCTCTCATGGTACACTCCAAGTCAACCAAAAGAAGATCTCGTCACCCTAGAGGTAAGCACTATCACAAAGATAACACTAGAAAATATTTGTCTAGGGTCATATGTTATACATGTGATGAAGCAGGACATTATGCAAAGAATTGTCCTAAGAAACCAAAGCTATCAAAGAGGAGCAGCAAAAGAAGACATCATGCTCATGCTGTAGAGAGTGATGAACCATCCAAGAAGAGAACAAGATATGAAAGTGAAGATTCTTCAAGCAAGGATGAATATGTTTTGATTTCCGCTCTCACAGGTAACATTACTCATGGAAGTGATGATTGGCTTATAGACAATGGGCCCTCGAAACATATGACAGGATTCAAGGAATCCTTTGTGAGACTGTCAGAACATGAATCAACTCACAAGGTGAAGCTAGGAGATGACTACCAATATCCAATAAAAGGTAGTGGGGAATATTCATATAAGCTAGACTCTGGAAAGTCTCTAACAATGAAAGAAGTACTGTTTGTGCCAGGACTCAAGAAGAACCTCCTCTCCATATTGGCATTAGATGCAAAAGGAATGAGGGTTGCATTCATAGATGGTCAAGTCATCATGTGGCCAAAAGGAAAGACTATTGATGATGCGGTGGTGATTGGAGAACAAGAAGGAGGATTGTACAAACTAAAGGGTCATCCAGAACAAGCATTGGTCCATGACACAGTAGAGCCAAGTGAAATTTGGCATAGAAGGCTTGCACATGTGCATTACAGAGCACTACCTATTGCAAGCAAAGATGTTGAAGGTCTTCTAGAAATCCAAGAAAAACATGATGGGGTCTGCAAAGGATGTGCGAAAGGAAAGAATACAAAGAAGAAATTTCCAAGCAGCGAAAGCAAAGCAAAAGGAATCTTGGAAATAATCCAGTCCGATGTATGCGGTCCTATGTCATCAAACTCACTAAGCAGGTATGCATATTATGTTTCTTTTATTGATGATTTTTCATGAAGAATAAAGACGAAGTATTCAGCAAGTTCAAGGAATTCAAAGCCTTGGTCGAGAACCAAACTGAAAAGAAGATCAATACCTTTCGATTAGATAATGGTGGAGAATTCACTTCAAATGAGTTCAAAGAGCTATGCAAATAATCAAGGATTAAGAGGAAGTTGTCTGATCCTTATAATCCACAACAGAATGGGATTACGAAAAGAAATAACATAACTATCATGGAAGATGCAAAAGCAATGCTTCATGATCAAGACCTTCCTATGCATCTTTGGGCGGAAGCTTCCAGAACATCGGTGTATGTATAGAACTGTACTCCACATAGAGTACTTGAGATCAAGACTCCTGAAGAAGTCTTCTCCGGCAAGAAACCAAAAGTCAGCCATCTCAGAATATTTGGCTGTCCTGTGTACATACACATTCCAAAAGAGAAGAGGACTAAATTAGATCCTTCAGGAAATAAGGGTATATTTGTGGAATACTCTGAAAGCTCAAAGGCTTATAGAATATATATTTCCCAGGATTCAAGAAGATTGACATTAGCAGGGATGTGACATTTGATGAAGATACAGCTTACAACAAATCCAGAAAGAAACATGCTGAAGAATCTGAAGAAGTAGAAGCACCAAGAATTCATGATACAACCATGAATGAAGAATCTCAAGAAGAAGATCAAGAATTTGAAGAACCACAAAGACCTGTAGATCCACCTCTGGAGAAGAATCCCCATAAGAGGAAACCTGCTTAGGTACGAGAACTTATCCAAGGTGCGAAAAGATATGGGGCTCCAAAAGAGAATCACAGAGAAAGAAAGAGGACCAAATCCTGCTCCGGGTATATAGCATTACTATGTGATTTCATTGATAAAGAACCTTCCAGTTATGAAGAAGCGACAGAATGGAAAGAATGGAAGGATGCTATGATCAAAGAATACCAATTGATCATGAAGAATGATGTTTGGGATGTTGTCCCAAGACCAAAAGGGAAGTCAGTTGTAACTTCCAAATGGATCTACAAGATCAAACATGCTGTAGACGGTAGCATATAAAAATATAAGGCAAGATTTGTGGCTCAAGGTTTCTCTCAGAAAAAAGGAATAGATTATGAAGAAACTTTTGCACCTGTAGCCAGATACACTTCCATCAAATCAATACTTGCTCTAGTTGCAGTGATGAAATGGAAGATACACCAGATGGATGTCAAGACTGCTTTCTTGAATGGTGTAGTGGAAGAGGAAGTGTACGTAGAAAAACCACTCGGTTTTGAGACACATGACAGGGAGTCTCATATGTGCAGATTGAAGAAATCCCTATACGGTTTGAAACAGGCACCCAGGACATGGTACGATAGAATTGACATCTTTCTATCCAGTTTGGGATTTACCAAAAGGAAAGTAGATTCCAACCTTTACTACAAGGTTGAAGATGGCAACCCAGTGATTCTTGTACTATATGTAGATGATCTATTTGTGACAGGTATGGATGGGTTGATTGCTAATACGAAGAAAAATCTTGCTACTGAGTTTGAGATGAAGGACTTGGGAATGATGCATTATTTTCTAGGTATGGAGGTGTGGCAGAGTGCGGATGGAATCTTTCTTGGACAAGGGAAGTATGCAGTAGAGATCCTAAAGAGGTTTGGGATGAAGGACTGCAAGGCTATGGCCACACCTATGGCATCAAACCTGAAGCTATTGAGTGATGCTTCGTCAGAGTCAATTGATACTATGATGTATAGTTAGATGATTGGGTCCTTGATGTACCTGATGAACACGAGACCAGACATTTGCTTTGCTATGAACACCTTGATCCAGTTCTTGACAGATCCGAGAAATGTTCACTTGATTGCTGCAAAGCATGTTCTGAGGTACCTGAGGGGTACAGTTGATTATGGGCTCAAGTACAATGCGAATCAGAAGATTAACCTAGAGGGTTATGTTGATTCAGATTGGGCAGGCAGTGCCATCGATAGGAAGAGCACTTCAGGGTGTTGCTTTAGTATGGTATCAGGTGTGATCTCTTGTTTTAGCAAAAAGCAATCCTGTGTGGCACTGAGTACAACTAAAGTAGAGTATGTCGAAGCCTGTTCAGCTAGTTGTGAGGAAGTATGGCTAAGGAAGCTACTATCTGATTTATTTGATCTCCAGATGGATGCTACTTGTATACATTATGACAACCAGAGTTGCGTGAAGTTGTCAGAGAATCCAGTGTTCCATGACAAGTCGAAGCATATCGAGATCAGGTATCACTATATCAAGGATATGGTGCAGAGGGGAGCAGTGAAGCTCTAGTATGTTGCGACGGACGATCAGATAGTTGATGTGTTGATGAAGCCACTAGCCAGAGTGAAGTTCGAGCACTTTAGGGAGAAGCTTGGTGTTCTCCAGATCAAGGTCCCTTCCAAGGGAAGTGACGAGTCCAGAAGCCATTCTGACGAGCAGGTCAAATGTAAGGGCTGAGCCATTCTGTCATGGTGAGAGGATTGGTTCCTTCCATGTCAGATATGAGTGTTGAGATCCATATCCATTCTGATGAGTAGGTTAGATGTAAGGGATAAGCCATTCTGTCATGGATAAAGGATTAAGTTCCTCCCATGTCAGATGTGAGTGTTGGCCATTCTGATGAGTAGGTCAGATGTAAGGGCTACCGCCATTCTGACAAGTAGGTCAGATGTAAGGGCTATGCCATTCTGTCATGGCTAAAGGATTAGGTTCCTCCCATGGCATATGTGAGTGCTGGTCATTCTGATGAGTAGGTAAGATGTAAGGGCTACTACCATTCTGACGAGTAGGTTAGATGTGAGTGCTAGCCATTCTGATGTAGGATGAGCTCCTACATAGATGTAAGGGCTACCACCTTTCTGACAAGTAGGTCAGATGTGAGTGCTGGCCATTCTGATGTGACTATAGGATTAGGTCCTATATGATCAGATATAAGGGCTACCGCCTTTTTGATGAGTAGGTTAGATGTGAGTGCTAGCCATTCTGATGAGTAGGTCAGATGTAAGGGCTACCACCTTTCTGACGAGCAGGTCAGATGAGAGTGCTGGCCATTCTAATGAGTAGGTCAAATGTAAGGGCTACCAAAGACCTATGAGGAGGTAAGCATACACCCAGCATGAAAGAAGGCTGGCTCTGTAGAACTTCCTGTGATGAGAAGAATCATAATATAGCACATATGATGGTGACCAGTGGAGATCCAGATCGAGCTATGATCCAGATCCATTTATGATGACTCCGAGAGATCCAGATTGAGTGATGATCCAAATCCAGCAATGATGATCTAGATCCAGTGATGATCCAGATCCAATGATGATGATCTAGATCGAGTTATGATGATCCATATCAAGTGATGATGTTCCAGAATGATCCAGTGATGTCCCAGATCGAGTATGATCCAGAGATGTTCCAGATCGAGTATGATCCAGTGATGTTCCAGATCGAGTATGATCTAGTGATGTGTCAGATTGAGTATGATCTAGTGATGATGATCCAGATCTAGATGAAGATGGCATGAAGATAAATATGACTTGAAGACAAGATGACTTAGAGATGCAGACGACGAGAAGATCCAGAGAAGAATACTAGTGATGAAAATTGTGTCGAGAGAATACCTTCCTAGTTAAGAGGGAATGTTGACATAATTGTAACTTCAGAATGTATTCACTTGTATTTCTTATCTATTGTAACCCGATGTTTATTCTGGGATGTTATCATGTCATGTCATGCCCTGATGTTCCTATCAGGAGAATCAATAATGTAAACAAGTCATGTCAAGTCATTGTGGGTAACCCTCCGATTGTCTAAGGGTTAAAGTCCTCGCAGTTCCGAGGCACTAGGGTTATTAGACTCTCCTAGTAGATGTCGGCCCTAGCAGGGTTTTAGTCATGTTAGGATTAGTATAAATAGAGAGATGGACTCTCTATTTAGCACACATCACATACACACTCAAGTGTAGTGCATAGCTGAGGAAGGAGAAGACATTGGGGCTAGAGAAGAAGAAGGTTACTGATGTCGGGAGCGCATCTTACTGTTTTGGGATTTTACCTTTTGTGCTGATTCTATCTCTGAGGAAGTTGCAGGGTTTTCTCCATTTATGGTTTCCCTGAGGAAAAACATTGTGTTCATTGTCTCTTGTGTTTGATTGCTGTGCTTGTTGTTCTCTTAGTTAAAGATCCATATAATTCTAGCTTAAATGTTGAAAAACTAACATCTTGTGATTATTGCAGTGCATGTTATTCTCTTAGATAAGATCCTAGATCACATTGATTAAATGATACAAATATAACATGAAGCATTTCCAAGGGGGTATGAGATGTCACACTCTCCTACCAAGGTGAAAACACTTTTGAAGTAACCCCAAAATCTAACAGTCCCTCTTTACAAGAAAAGTGTTTTTTGTAACACCCATAATTTTTTTTGAAACTGCAACTTGTAACTCAAATTCCTCCACAAATATCAAATAATACTCCCCCATCATGGCATATCATCATACATACTTTGCAATAGTATGTAAATTTTCCTTACACTAGGTGAATTTTGTCTTTATGTTCTCAAATAAATGAACTTTAATTTGCAGGAATTAATTCTTCATACAACAATATTCACACAAATAGTAGGAAGATAAACAATGGAAGCATAGAAAAATTCACACACACATGTACTCCTTCAATTCAAATTTTCATTAATACTTCAAATCTTATAAGGAAACCTACACAACTGCCAATGATATGCAACTATATGGTACACTCAAGCTAAGAAAATATGAAAACTTACAAGATAGATCTACCAACTGAAACTGAAAAGAACTACCCACAAAAACTAGAAAACTTACTTGCATCCTTATGGCCTACTATACAACCATCTATACAAGTGTATGGACTTGTTTCATATGGTTGCACAAATATATCCATACAAATGTATGGATCTTACTATAATGATTCGTATAGTTGTATATATCACCTATTACTAATGGATGCGAGCTGAAATATTCCTTGCTGCTTGATTGGGATTCTCTTTGCATTCTAACTCCGCTCCTATATTGAGTTTATCCACCTTTCGAACAAACCGTGTTCAAGAAAAGAATGAACATGTCTTTACCCTCTACTTGGACCTACCTCTATACTTTAGCCAAAGACATAATCTACAAATCCCTAATCTCATGGTGAGATCTATGGTTGGGATTAGCCTAAATTACTATTGCATTAAAATGCACTTTATTAGAATCAATAACTAATTAAAAGACTTTAACTTTATAAATAAAGTTAATTACAAAATATATTTGACTCGGGAGAATTCACGTATGTTTTACACAAAACCTATGTAGAAGTCCTTATATAAGTTAGAAACATCAACACTCCCTCTTAGAGAAGAAGGAATTCCACATCGATCCAATTTTTTCTCTGAATGCTTAAAACTCCCCTTTTGCTAAGGGCTTGGTCAGAATATCAACAACCTGCTAATATATGGGTACATACTAGAGCTTCACTACTCCCTTATGAATCTTGTCTCAAATGAAGTGATACTTGATCTCTATGTTCTTGGATATATCATGAAAAATTATATTCTCAGAGAGTTTGACACAAATATATTTATCACAATAAAACATTGTGGAATCCAACTTCTGATCAAATAAACATGCTAGCAAATTTCAAATACATATGCCTTAAAAACTAGTTGTACTTGCTTCCATATACTCTTCCTCTAAATAATTGAGGGCCAGGAAAGTTTGCTTCAAGTTGAACTAGGATATAATCATTGACCCCAAGATTAAGCAACACCCTAAGATGCTCTTCCTATATGATGCACTTCCTTCCCATTCCGAGTCTGTATACCCATGGAACTTCACTTTACCTTCTCTAAGATATCTCAATCCACACTCCACTATTTTCCTCAAGTATCTAAGCACTTCTTTTGTTGCTACCAAATGATCCTACATCGACTCCGCCATGAATTGGCTCAAGATATTCACTACAAAACATATATCTAAATTAGTGTTGACCAGATACATTAAAGAACCTATCATTTTCATGTACAAAGTGGGATCAACCACATTTGAATACAAAGTAATTAACTTCTTTCGATTAGTGATCATAAGCGTGGCCATGGGCATGCAGTCCTCCATCCAAAATCTCTTTAGGATCTCAATTGAATATTTACCCTTCCTAAGGAAAATATTCCTTGGTATATTCCAAACCTACCACCCCAAGAAGTAGTGCATTAAGCCAATGTCCTTCATCTCGAACTCAACTTACGTATATTCCTTTCACCTTGTGAGCTTATTTAAACTTGTGAGAAACATGCCATCTACATACAACACCAAAATGAGCAAATCAACCTCAACAAGTATGAAATATAAGTTGGGATTCACTTCACTTTTGGTGAAGCCCATGATCTACAGGTATCTATCAATCCTGGAATACCATGCTATCGGTGGCTACTTGAGTCCATACAAGTCCTTTTTTAGCCTGCACACATGGGAATCCTTTCCATTAACCTCAAATCCCCAAGGATACTCAATGTACACCTATTCCTCAATTATCCCATTGAGGAATGATCTGTTCATACCCATCTTATGTAATCTCCATCCCATAATGGAGACAAAATACATCACTACTCTAATTGAAATTTACTTAGTGACTGGAGAAAATTTCTCCTTATAATTCACTCCTTTCTGGGAGAACCCTCTTGCCACGAAACTTTGTTTGTACTTATCTATGCCGCCATTTGTTATAGATGATTTCACCACTCTAGGTGAATCACACTTTGTATGGCCTTCCTCTGTCCTGCTGCAAACTCCTTATACCCCATGGACCATTTTTTGTCCTTTGATGTTTCCCTAACCATCCTTAAAAACATGTGAAAAATGATACACACGACTTTTAAACCTATAAGCATGTATATATGCGGGTTTGACCACTAAAACCGTGTACATCGAGATGTGTGCAAAATACAAATCCTTTTGGATTTTTCCTTGACATGGATCCAACTCACTTGACTCCTGGCCTTCCCTATGCCTTGAGATCACTCGGATTCGACCTTTCATTACCCCTTTGAAAAGCTATATAAGGAACCCCTTGGTACATTGAAGGCATAAGAGAGAATTGAGAGCAAAGAAACTATAGTCCATTGTTGACGGAACTTATGCTTGAGTCTGCATCCCTTTGTCCCTTGGAGAACTTTTGTGTTCTTCCCAAGCTTGCCTTTTGCTTGTGAGCTTGCTATCGAGAGATGGAGGATTGAAGTGGTGGAGGCCCAAGTGGGGGATTCAGTTTCTCCGGTTCACAGACATGCCGACAGAGGTTGTATCTTGTAATCTTTGATTTATATTAATAGAAATATCTTTTCCTGTCCAATAATGTGTGTTTGAATGAATATTTTATCCATTGGATTATGTCAAATGCTTATACATTATTAATTATATATGCTAGAATATATCTAACACCATGATATATAGAATGCTTGTATTGTTTAGTTGTTGTTGAGGAAGTAATCTATCAATTCAAGCTGAAGTTGGAAATCTCAATGGGGATCTACTTCAACTGTCCGGAATAAGATATGAGGTCTGATCTTTTAGTGTTAGACACTTAATTTCTATTGCATATTGGAAAGGATTGATTTCTAGATTCAAGCTGTCTGTTGTGGTACCCCAAGCCATAGGAATTTCTCTCCGTAACAGAATTGGCGACTCCGCTGGGGAGTTCCTAGTAGTTGTCCTTTGGGGGTTGTTTTATCGGCATTCAATGAATTTGAATTGCTCTCTCTCTTGTTTCTTTGTTGGGTCCGGGGGAATGTTTGCCTGGTAGTGTCTGATTGGTGTGAAGTTTGTCTCATCCTGTCTGTTTGCCTTGATTTTATGCACCTTTCTTCCTGTATGCGAGTTTTTAACTCACAGTCGCGTATACACACGGGTTTCTCTTCGATTTCTGCGTATACACGCAGGTTTACTGGGAACAGTCACGTATGCCCTTACTTTTTCCTTTTGGGGGAAGTTAAATGGTTGCTGGGTGAAGTTTGATGTTTGTTGAGTCTCCTTTGGAATTGCTTGAGTCTGTTTATACCTCTGTTTCTGACCAGAAATGTTTTTTTAGGCTAAGTTTTTTCTTTTTAAGAAGGTTCTTGTCATGGCATTTTTGATTTTTTGTTTGAGATTAGTGCATTAGAGTTCTTTTACCTTAGTGCTTTGCTCGAGTGTTGTTTTTGTGTGCTTGCAGAGTCTAGGGGTCGTACAATCATTCTTTTTCTTTTTGCATCTCACTTTATTTCAAAAAAGCCAAAACCATTTGCTTATCATCATGCATCGCATTTTGCATTTTGCATTGTACTTGCACTAGATTTGCTTTGGAGTATTAGTTAGGACTTCATATAGGAAAGCTTGCATTCATCATTTGAAGAAAAATTGTGCATTTCACGTAGTAGCATACCCTATTTTCATGGACACAATGCATTTGCATTGATTGTTAGGTGTGCATTTTACTTCATGTTGTGTCATAACACCATTAATTGCACGACCATATCCCTCTTTTGAGTAATAAAGACAATTAAAATCAACGCTAAATTAAAATGAACTACACTCTTTTCTTTTATAGGGTGCACCAACAAGCTTAGGTTTTAGGATCTTGGAATAGTTCATTGTAAGTAAATTCTCCAAGATCACTAAACAACAACATGTATGTGTTTGTCTAGGTGAGTGTGTGAAAGCCTTGGTATAACCAGTGTTTCTCAGGATCCTCCTCTCAAAATGGAGTTAAGCATGAGGCAGTGTGAGCGGTTATTGATTGGGATGACCCCTAGTCATAACTGAGTAGCACCAGAGATATTTCCAGGATTGTATTCATATCTAGGGGCTCTTTCGAGAGTTTTGAGCTTTGCTACCCTGCCCATACGGTCAATCCCGCCTACGACTGTCCACCTGAGCACTGATTATATTGAGGTGACCTTAGTGGCCTTACTTAGGATATCAACGGGGTACTTTGCAGGGGTTATTCTGCGGGTGTCCCAGCCAAGTTGGGGTCAGACAGCATAGTCGCTTTACACATTGAAGCTGAGGGCCACAATAATTGGTTATGTACCTCCGCTTGTTGTGTATGGGAGTCTCAAGCCTCTCCTAGGTGAGACATACTTGCTTCATTCAGGAGCTCACTTATCCAGCCCTTGTTTGCTTGCATTTGGCTTTAGATTTTATTAGTGATTGCTCTATGCACGATAGTTGGCCTAGGGTTTATGTAAATAGAGATTCTTTTCTATTTTTTGAGTCATTGTGGATTCGGGTGTGGCTCCTCACTGTTCTCGTCATTTAGCAGGACTTCCACCTTCTACTTCTCCTCCTCCTTTGGGAGAGAGACCTAGACAATCCAGGTGGAATATTTTGCACATGGATTCACACACCATGGGAGACCATTTAGAAGGTATTCCTAAACCACCTTCTCCCATTCGTGTAGACGATGGGGACTTTACTCCTACTTATGATCCTTCACCCGACTTGGCTGAGTTAGGTCTTGTGATTTCTTAGATATGAACCATGCACGATAGACCTACTCACTCTAGGGTTGATTCCCCATTGACGCGTTACCGGTATGGAATGTCGGAGGATGCCGAGACTCATTTTGAACCCACCAGCACTAGCTATGGTAGTTATGGTATGTCTAGTTTTCCTACACATGATTTGACATTTCATGTCGAATCTGACTTCGAGCCTAACACTATGCCTAGGGGCACTCTCATTCCTTACCATGCAGAGAGGTTTGGGATCACTAGTCACATTGCACCTTCCATCCCAGTGGTGGAAGTTACATCACATATCCCTCCTAGGTCTAGGGTTAGTGATCCTATTAGGATACTGGCTTCGAGACGAGTGATGATAGGGAACAGCATGTACATTATTACTCAGATCCCTTCATCCTCTGTCCCTAGTTCTTCAAATGTTCACCCTCCACCCTATTCACGTGGTCCTTCGAGTCAGAACATGGCTACCAGTCAGGTCCTTACTGCGGTTACTAGATCGATTGTGTCTCAGGTTTACATACCGCCCATTGCTTTGGGAGGTTATGTTCATGCTTCTAGAGGTCATGTTACTACTTTCGGGGCGTATATCCATACTTTTGGTATGTATATTCCTACTTTTGGAGCATATCTTCCTACCTACAGAGTGTCTCATGGGACATCGCATGCGATGACTTATGGACCTTATCATGAGTCGCAGTATAGACAGGGTTCTTCACCTTATGGGGGCGAGTATCAATAACCTGCTTACTCTCCTATTTACAGCTTTGTAGCTCCTACTAGTCAAGGTCCACCACACTATGGTGCTTCCACGTCACCCTATATAGGTCATACGGGAGGAGGGCACTATGGCCAAGGCCATGGTGGTAATCATACCTATATGAATCAGGGATCGGTCCATCAACCTCATCATCCTAGGCTCCCTTTCCTCATGACGCTCAATCTTCCTGACTTGTCGAGATTGACGAACGATCCTATAGCTCATGACCCGGCTTGGCCGACTGTCCCTACCAAGCTTCCTTCGGAGATACCTAAGTTCGAGGGAAAACCGGGAGAGGATCCAAGCGAACACGTTACTACGTTTCACCTATGGTGCTCTTTGAATTCCTTACATTAGGAATCAATCCATTTGAGACTATTTCAATGCACCCTTACAGGGCCTGCCGTGAAATGGTATATAGAGTTACCTAGGGGAGCTTTCGCTTTGTTCGATGACCTTGCGATGAATTTTATTAACCACTTCTAACTACTAGTGCGTTATGACGTTGGTACTGAACTCTTGTCGACATTTCGGCAAGATAAAGCCACACATATCTCTGATCACATTCAAGAGTGGCATAGATGAAAGAGGTTAATTAAAGCCTTTATACCTCCAGAGTTCCTCCTCGAGTGGTTCCTCAAGTCATTATTGCCATATATAGCGAAGGATGTTTCTACATCCAGAGTGTAGAATGAGAAACAAGTGATTTTTAGGGCATGGGAATTGGACTTGATCTATGCTCAGTCCGGTTTGTTATATGAGATTATTCCCAATGCTCCGCATTCCAGTTTCGACCCCAAAGTCAAACCTGGACCACATGCCGATGGCATTGTGGGTTGTGCAAGTGTGAAACCTGTAGATTCAGTTGCAACAAAAGTTAGTCAATTGTCAATCAACCAATATGATTTGGGACAAGCTATGGCTTCGTCCCAACCCGCCCAAACGGCGAGTGTACTTTATGTGCAATCGTCGGACCAGAAGGGTAACCATCAGCCCGGCCGAAATAGAAAAAAGGATAAAAATAATTGTAAGCGTGGGAATAAGAATGAAAATGCTAATAGTAATGACAAGAACAGCCAAAATGCTGGGGGGGACAAGCAAGCTAAACGTAAGGTTAAGTTCCCTTGCAAGTTATGTAAGGACGATCACCTCACTTACTTGTGCCCTCGTATTGAGGAAGCTTCGAGATTCTTGGCACAGGGCCCAGCGGTGCTAACTAACCCTTTACCACACAATCAAAATATGAACTCGAAGTCCCATGACCAATCTGGTGGTGATCAAGATCCGCTGGAGACTAGTGGTCATGGTTGCATTAACATGGTCCGTGCTGCGAAAGTTGTGACCCGTGCGAAATATTATGGTTCATCACAACCTAGCCCAGGCAAAGAGCTTGATCCACCAGGGTCCCCTTTGTGTATTGAGAAACCTATGGATAAAGTTGAGACTGCACCTCGCATTCCTAAGGGAGTCCTTAAGCGTTAAGGGAGTAATCCAAATGCCCGAGCCACCTAGAACTATTTAGTTGTCGAGGATTTGGGCCACACTCCTTGTGTGATGTCTGCATTGGAAGTGCTTGAGATTTATCCTTCGCAAAGGAAGGCGTTGATTTCTGCCCTTGGTGTGAACGATGATGATTCTTCCTCCGTGATTAAATTTGAAACCGCAGGACTTCAGCCTCACTTTCCCTACTATGTGTTTCTTTTGATTCACGTAGAATGTCTTAATATGATCGTCAAGTGCATTGTGATTGACAAGGGCGTTGCTACTTCTATGATGTCTTTATCCTATTGGAAGGGTTTGGGTTCCCCTGAGCTGTCTAAATCAACGACCATGTTAACTGCATTCGATGGGAGATATTTTAGGCCGCATGTCATCCTTCCTTCGCTTAAAGTCCATTTGGGAGGGAAGACAATTGCGATAGAGGTCGAGGTGGTTGATGCGCCCCTTGACTACAATCTCTTACTGGGTAGGAACTGGATGTATAGTATGCAAGAAGTTGCTTCTTCCCTGTTTTGCGTTGTATGCTTTCCACATAATGGGAAGATTGTAACGATTGATCAAATGACATTCAAGAATCCGTCTGTTACCGCATCTTCAGGAGCTTCGATCTCGATCGTTGAACATTCTCAGTTGGAAACTGGGAGTGTGGGTGTAGGCATGTATCCATCCCTCATGGCAATCTTTAGTTGTCCTGCACCGGTCCTTATGATAGGATCTAGTTCCAATGAGGCTTTGACATCTACAAGATCGGTGTCTTTTCACACAAGTCATATGGAAGATCCTTGGATTCTTCCTACACCGAGTACTTCGAGTGAGCCCATCATGACGGATGTGCCGTTTCTTGCAACTATGATAGCTTATCAAGCTAATCTCAAGTGTGTTGCAGAGCCTAGTCCTTCCTCTTCACGGACGGAGGAGGAGGCACGGGCAGTACAGTCTTCTCATGCACACGACTGCCTTGATATGGTTTTCCCTTCAGATGAAGTGATTATTGAGGCTATGTCGGGAGTTGAGCCACCATGGGAGAAACTCCATCATAGATCGTACTTTCTTCCAAAGCTTGACCGCTTAGAGCATGAGGATTTTAGGGTAGTTCTTAGTCAGAGAGTTGGTAGTCCTATGGTTCCATTAAGCTTTCCTGGTCCGATGGTTGATGGAAACATGGAGAACATATCCTCAATGATTCCTATAAACATCTCTCGCAATCCTGGCACAATAGAGAATGTCTATATTGGGGCAGAATCTTCCCATGCTGAGATTCTTGAATACACCGAGCTAATTAAGGAATTCTGTGATATTTTTGCTTGGTATTATGACGAGATGCCAGGTATTGACCCTCGTATTGTCGAGCATGAAATTAAGACTTATCCCAATTCTAATCTTGTTCGACAACGTTTACGTGCGGTGAATCCTAGGAAAGCAACCGCGATTAAAGCAGAGATAGAGAAGCTGTTAAGAGTCGGTTTCATCTATCCTGTTCCCTTGACGGAGTGGGTTTCAAACCCCGTTCCGGTGGATAAGAAGAAGGGAGTGATCCACATATGTATTGATTTCCACGATTTGAACCATGCCTATCCTAAGGACAATTTCCCCACACCATTTATTGATCATATTTTGGATGAGTGTACGGGTAGTGAGGTGTTTTCCTTCATGGACAGCTTTTCTGGATATAATCAGATACAGATTAAACATGAGGACCAACATAAGACTACATTTATCTATCCTTGGGGAACGTTTGCATATCAGAAAATGCCTTTCGGCCTTAAAAATGCCGGAGCTACATTTCAGCGGGCAATGACCTTGATCTTCCACGAGCTCAAGTCAATTATCGAAGTATTTTTGGATGACCTTGCTGCTCATTCTCGCATGAGAATGCGTCATCCATATCACTTGAGATTGGTATTCGAAAGATGCCGGCACTATTCGGTTAGATTAAATCCTCATAAGTGCATCTTTTGTGTGAAGTCAGGTCGTTTGTTAGGATTCATTGTTTCTAAAAAGGGTATAAGAGTCGACCCTTTGAAGGTTGAGGCAATACTTCAGTTGTCTCCTCCGAAGAATATTCGTCATATTCAGTGTTTGCAAGGCATGGAAAACTTCTTACGAATATTTGTTGTCAAATTTGCCAATTTGACTAGAGGATTCATGCATCTCTTGAAGAAGGACACCCCCTTTTATTGGAATGAGTGAGCCTAGGAGTCCTTCGATGCACTCAAGCGAGCCCTAGCATCGGTCCCGGTGATTAGTCCCCTGGACTATAGCTGTGATTTTCTATTATATGTGGCTGCGTCATTAGAGACGATTGGTATGGTTTTGGTTCAAGAGGATGAGGAGCTCCAAGAGCATGTCATATATTATTTGAGACAAAACCTTATTTACGCAGAGATTTGTTATTCTCATGTTGAGAAGCTTGCTTTAGCTACTGTACATGCGGTTCAGCGGTTGAGACATTATATTCTCCTTCACCAGACCTTGGTTGTAGCCCATGTCAATCCGTTTCAATTCGTCCTCACCAGAAGGATGATTGGGGGAAAATATAATAAATGGATTTTCACTCTACAAGAATTCGATCTTGAGTTTGTTTCGACAAAATCGAAGAAGTCTTTAATTTTTGCAGAGCTTATATCGGATTTCCCGAGCAAGGCCGAGGATTTGGTTTGTGAAGATACGTTTGTCGATGAAAACATCTTCTTAATCTCAACGTTAGACCCATGGTATGGGGACATCATAATATATTTACAAACACTAAATACCTCTACTCACCTCTCGCGAGATGAATGACGACGATTACGTCATGTCTCTAAGAACTACCTCATAGTGGATAACAATTTGTACCATCGTGGGGTAGATTCCATTTTATTACGTTGTTTAACTCATGAAGAGGCTGAGGTAGTGCTGAATGATTGCCATGGAGGGGCGTGTGGTGGTCATTTATCTGGGCTTTCTACAGTTCAAAATATTTTAAGAGCGGGTTATTTCTAGTCATCGATCTTTAAGGATTGTGTTGATGCGGTCAAGAGGTGCCACCCTTGCCAGGTTTTTGCACGTAATATGCGCTTGAAACCTGCCCCGTTACATCCCATTATCACCACCAATCTCTTCACTAAGTGGGTGCTCGATTTTATGGATTGCAACCTAGCTTCTGCTGGGGGACACCATCATATTATAATGGTTGTTGATTACTTCACGAAATGGGCTGAGGCTATGCCTACAGTAAAATCCAGTGGTGAGACAGCCGCCCGCTTTGTATTCAACCAAATTATTACTCAGTTTAGGATTCTGAAAAATATTGTCACTGACCATGGCTCACACTTTCAGAATCGTATGATGGAAGAGTTAGCATCGAAGTTAGGGTATAAGCAAGAGCATTCCTCTTCTTACTACCCTCAAACGAATGGACAGGTAGAGGCAGTGAATAAATCACTCAAATCCATTCTCCAACGAACCATTGCGCAAAGCAAGAACAATCGGCACATCATGTTATATCCTGCTTTGTGGGCATATCGAGTTGCTGTTAAGACTGCCACTGGTTTTTCCCCATATCAACTTGTACATGGAGTGGAGTCGATATTGCCAATTGAATGAGAGATTCCTTATTTGAAGCTAGCTGTAGAACTCTTACCAGACACTTCCCCATTGGAGGAGCGTTTGGTTCACCTTGAGCAACTTGATGAGTAGCGTCGGGATGCCTTGGTGGCTCTAGAAGTCAATAAACATCGCTTAAAGGACCAATACGTTAAGTCTGTCCATCCAAGGGAATTTAGTGAAGGAGACTTGGTCCTTTTGTGGGATCAACCGAAAGAACCCTAGGGGGCAGGGAAATTTAATCCTATGTGGTGTGGCCCTTACGTGGTTAAGCGTGTGTTAGAGAAGGGTGCGTATGAGTTAGTGGGTTACGAAGGAACGGCATTGGCGGAGCCTAGAAATGGGCTCTATCTTAAGAAATACTATGCATGATCTTCAGCCAAGGCTGCTTATTATATATTATTGTACAATTTTGCATAGTTAGGTCTTTTTCTTATAGTGATCGGGTTTGTGATTAGTTTCCATTTCTTTTGGCAGATGTTAATGGAATCTTCCACCTACATAGGATTCACGGATGGTGCAAGCCGTCACACTCAACACTCAGCCTCTACTGCTTGGGTGATTTATACTCCTATGGGTCAGGTGCTGTCTTCAGGAGTCATATGTCTACGGCCATCTTCCAACAATGTTGCTGAATACAATGCCGTTATCGAGCTTCTACGGGATGCCATTTCAAATGGCGTTCTCTCTCTTGAGGTAAGTCTTGATTCAGAGTTAGTAGTGTCACAGCTCAATGGTTTGTACCAGGCTAGAGATCTGACGTTATTGAGAAGATTCTTACGTGTGAGATTGTTAGAACAGAAATTTGACAATATAACATATATACATATTCCAAGAAATAATAATCAAGTTGCTGACTCATATGCTAACTATGTGTTAGATTGGCATTTGTTTCATTCACAATAAATTAATCACAAGCACAATTTTTACACATGTAAATAAATAAACCGATCACCATAAAGCTTTTTATATACATTCAAAATGTGATAATACATAGTGTCATGATACAAAATTGGGGCTTTCAAGCCACCAACATATAATACACGGTAGTACAAAATGTATAAACTCCCAGGTGTCTAATCCTGTGGAGGAGGAGGAGGGTTGTGATCATGGAAGGTCACTACGGCTCTAGATAGCCGTCAGAATAATCACACCCATGCACGTGGTACACCCACCACCTGCCGCTGCATAGCCTCAGGAAAGTCCTCGACTTGCACCATGGGAACCCTATGTGTCGGTCTCACAAAATTGGTATGAATGCTCTGGAGTGTCTGCTCCGCATCCACACCCGTGATGTCTTCTCCTCTTCCCCTCCATCTATGATGAGGGAAGCCCTCTGGCCGCCATGGTCCCACATCTGCACACAAATGGTAGATGTCACTATGTATTGTCACGCAAAAATATGTCTTTTTTATTCATATAATCAAGAAAACACAAAAAAATTGAATAACTCAAAAAATTTAAAAAAAGAGAGGGTCAAAATTCGTTACCTATATCGCCATATGTTGATCCTGGTGGTAGCGGCATGTCTGGATCCCCCCGGAAATCTATCCCTAAATAGGGGTAGTCATCGATGGCAACTATCTGTCGTCGCCACCACGGAAAGAAGTCAGCTGGATATGGGTTGGGCACCCTACCACACCCCAGTCTGCACATAGCATTTTCCCAACGCCGTTGGGCCGGATCTCGAACCCTGTGAAGAGGAATGTCGACTCTGGGGCTCAATCCTGGAACATGCTCAAAGAAAAACGTGCTCAGAATACTGCTGAACCCGAAGTTCAGCACTCTACTTGCCTTACACTCACTGAGCTGATGTTTCATGTTGCTCAGTAGTGTAGTGCTCTAGTCATAAATCATGGGTCTCATGCACTCCACTGCATAGAACATCAGAGGCCGCGAGGCTTGGTGGAGTGATTCCAAGCCTGCTATCCTGCCCAATGTCAATAGTATGGACTTTAGGCCCAGCACCTGTATAGCATTGATAGAGACCTGACTCCCCACCTTCTCTGTTTCTAGATAGAAATACACCGCAATGTACTCGTCGATAGTTAGGCCACCTCCTGGCCCACCACGAGAATGAAGGTTCACCACTTCCCCTCATCTAGAAAGCCTAGTAATGAAGTATATGGCCTCCACCTCTATGGTAAGGGACATCCCATATATATGGAAGGACTCCGAGTCTGGATCCCAGTAATCCACCAGCATCTGTAATAGTCTTGGTTTGGCACTCAAACCACCAAGACACCAAAAATTGTAGATTCCACGTGCACGTAGAGCCTGTTGAGCCATTAGATCGGCCCTTACTGCTTCCTCTACCTCACCATGTTCACGCTCTCTCCACTCTAGGACCATCCTGCACAAGAAATTGAAAATTTTCCCATTAGATTATTGAAAAAACCTTATGCCTTGCCTCATATGCGACTATTTTCAAAACAGCCGTGTATGTATGCGGCTTTGAGGGCATTTTCCGCATATATCCAGCCCTATACGCGGAAAAAACCTCGCTTTCCGTGTGGGCCGCAGCGACCATTTTAGGTTGGCCTAGAAAGCTTAATTGACCATGGAATTTCATGAAAATTGCATCAAAATGAAAGAGAAGAGCATGGGTAAATACCTGGAAGAAACGGTAGTGGATTCCGTCGGCTGGATCTCTTGGAATTCGCTGTTGAAAATCAGAGCTCAAATGGGTAAAAGTTTCAAATGTTTTATAATATTTTGAATTGTTTACTATTTATAGAAAATTTTCAAATATTTGATAATTTTTATCGCCTTTCCTATAGTTTTGACATTTTCTAACCATTTTGTACCATTTTTGACATAATTCATGATGTAGAGGACCTTTTTTAGTGCCGTTTTAGCCGTTGGATTGACCCGTTCGTGCCGATCTTAGGTATCATGTCTAAATTGGCATATAGGTTAGGTTTCATCACCGTTTGCATTTTGCATGACCTTATGACCATATCATCATGGCCTTAGGTACGAACCCACTATGTTATGTCACGAAACCTTCTTGTTGTTTTAGAAGTGGCATGATACGAGTGGAAGAGCTTCACCTTACATGGGTACCCTAGTTACCACCTTATTTGCATTTGGTGCCCATGCCAACGTTTTCTCTTTTAGGGTGTGGGAGTCCATTGTATAGTACTACCATGACATTTTGCAAGAGCCTCATACTCCTCTTGATCTTTTGCTGGCCTATTTCCCTCAGGACTCCCTCATGTCAAATTGTGAATGCATTATAATGAGCTTTGCCTGCCTTATTGAGCTTTATGCCGGCTCCCCTGACCTTGTGTTTCAGCCATATAGCCCGAGTTGGTCTCATGTCTAGCCATGTAGAGCCATTTTTTATATCCTTCACAACTTGTTTCCCTTTTTACCAGGAGGGGATTTTCCCCCGAGTGTTGATATCCTACACATGTATCCTTGCATTGAGCATAGGTATGTTCCATTGCTTGGAACTAGTTTGTTTTCAATTATGACACTCGTCTCCTCCTAGTCTGTAACTATAAAGTCATTTTATTATTTTTCAAGCTTTTTAAATAATTGAAAAAGTAAAAAAAAAATCAAAAAACCAAAAAGCCGGATAAGGAAAGATGTTATCTTTGGCAGTTGTCGAGTTGTGTCACCTTCGAACAGAGCACTGTATATCACATCCATTGGTTAGGTTATAGTTTGAATTTAGGAGCTGTACTCGTTTATCTGAGTTTATCTCCACCGACTGGTTAAGCTTCCAGTCCCTATGGAGCCTCTGTCGATGCCTCCTGTGTCGCAAAGATGTCCTAGTTTGTATATCGAGTCTATGCTGCCTTTATTTAGTCACCATACGCCGATATGCTCTTGTTCGAAGGAAGTTGAAGCCTGAGTCGACCATTCCTCAGTTCTTTTGACTTTGCATGTCGGCCATTCCTGGTATAGCTACTGGTTCGTGCACCTTATGATCGATTCCTTCCACATTATACAGCTTTGTTGAGTACCTCATGTTGGATGATGGGAGATGCCTTAATGCTCTCCTTCCAGCAGATTTCATCCCATCGACTTTAGATCATTTATTTTGGGATTGGAATCTAGATTCATTTTGAGTGCCTTGAGACTTGCAGTCATCAGTGGCAGGTTCTCTCACCATCGACAGTCTTTTGGGAATACATCAATGTCCCCTGATCGATGGATCCTCTCAAGTGTTCAACCTCAACACATTTATTCACACTTGTCAGTTTTCACTCTAGTACCTTGATTCTCATTTTCAATTATCGGTGGGTGATCTCGCATCTGTTAACGGTATACATTAATGACCGGTAATCAGACGATGGACTACTATGTTCGACCTCGACACCTCTATTCACATAGTAGGACATGTACTCGTAGTGATTTGTGTAGAAGACTTTCCAGATTGGTGGCATCTTTTATATGCTACCTTGATCGTTCCAGTGTTCATGAGATTTCAACTCTCGCGACTTGATTCTAGTATATGTCAGATATTTCCAACCACTATGGATATTTTGATCTATTATATATCTTCAGCCATTATGGAGATCATGGTCCTTTGTATATCTTCATCATGGACATTCTGATCTATGTATATTGTACGTGGTGATGACCACTTATGTGATATCTTGTATCATGCCTATTCATGGCCATTGTACTCTTATGTATCCGGGACTGCTATATGTATTTGCAGTTATGTGCAGAGTTGTATTATTGTACTATGCTGATTGGGTGGCTGGTCTTCCATTTGGGATCCTTCATCACTCCACTTCTGGGATGGACTTATAATGTATTTCGGCCATCGTATGACCCCTCTGACCTCACACATTAGGGGGCATCTGCTATAGCTGATTTCACCACTCCATGTGAATAACACTTTGTATAGTCTTCCCCTATCCTGCTGTAGAATCCTTAGACCCCATGGACCATTTTTTGTCCTTTGATGTTTCCCTGACCGTCCCTAAAAACATGTGAAAAATGATACACGCAACTTTTAAACCTATAAGCGCGTATATACGCGGGTTTGACCACTAAAACCGCGTACATCGAGATGTGTACAAAATCCAAATCCTTTTGGAGTTTTCCTTGACATGGATCCGACTCACTTGACTCCTGGCCTTCCCTATGCCTTGAGATCGCTCGGATTCGACCTTTCATTACCCCTTTGAAAAGATTTATAAGGAACCCCTTGGTACATTGAAGGCATAAGAGAGAATTGAGAGCAAAGAAACTATAGTCCATTGTTGACTGAACTTATGCTTGAGTCTGAATCCCTTTGTCCCTTGGAGCACTTTTGTGTTCTTCCCAAGCTTGCCTTTTGCTTGTGAGCTTGCTATCGAGAGATGGAGGATTGAAGTGGTGGAGGCCCAAGTGGGGGATTCACTTTCTCTGGTTCGCAGACGTGCCGACAGAGGTTGTATATTGTAATCTCTGATTTATATTAATAGAAATATCTTTTCCTGTCCAATAATGTGTGTTTGAATGAATATTTTATCCATTGTATTATGTCAAATGCTTATACATTATTGATTATATATGCTAGAATAGATCTAACACCATGATATATAGAATGCTTGTATTGTTTACTTGTTGTTGAGGAAGTAATCTATCAATTCAAGCTGAAGTTGGAAAGCTCAACGAGGATCTACTTCAACCGTCCAGAATAAGGTACGAGGTTAGATGCTTTAGTTTTAGACATTTAATTTCTATTGCATATTGGAAAGGATTGATTTCTGGAGTCAAGCTGTCTGTTGTGGTACCCCAAGCCATAGGAATTTCTCTCTGTAACACCATCTACTACATACTTGATCTTGTAGATCCATCTGGAATTCACCACTAAATTTCCCTCTTTTCTAGGAATAATGTCCAAAACATCATTCTTCATGATGGAGGTGTACTCCTCCATCATGGCATATTTCCAAAACTACTGGCCAGCCGATTCCTGAAAATTGGAAGGCTCAAAATCTATGATGCTTATGATCAACACCATGTAGTTTGTAAAATAAATTGGAATTTTTCTTTTTTTGAATGATATCATAGGAGACTTAACATGCTCATGAGAACCCCATCAAGTTATCCATATAGAACTAGTAGGAGACGATGGCTCTTCCTTTGCATCTTAAGGTTGTGTTATCACTCCAGGAAACTCCTCTAGGTTGCAGCTCAAGGATGCCTAGTAACTTAAATATTTTTATGGTTTTTCTAATTGGATCAAGTCAGGTGACCTACAGGAACTCACACTCTCAAGGCATGCATGAAACTCAATCAAGGATAAGGCTTCTAACTACCACTATTCAGAGGTTTGATAATATGGTGCAGAGATGGAGAACTTATCATGCTGGCAGATTCATACATAAAACATATATATATATATATAAATGGCTAATCATGACAAGGAAGGTACTTATAATTCAAATCATCAATATGTAGATAATATGACAGCTATCAGACATCAAATAACATGAATAAACCTAAACAACACATTCAAGCATAAGCATAGAACAGACAAGAAATTGAAGTTGAACATATGATAGCAAAAGAGCTTATATTAGGTCATGAGCAATATGAGAAGCTTGGAAATAGTAATGGTCTACAAGTCCCTCAATTCAAACATTTTCTATAACATAAGTCTTAGGCTTTATAGCCTTTACAAAAATATTCAGATCCTGAAAAAATGAATCTGTTTTACTAAAAATAGATAAAATTAATGTTTTTGCAAAATTAGGTCAGAAACCCTAATTTAACTACTAGTTTAACTAACTCTAACATTTTTTCACTCTTTGAACATTTTGATGACTGCAGTGAGTACTGGAGGAAAGCTGTAACTAGTCTTTTGATGGATGAGCCACTGTTGGTTAAAATAGGTAGGGTTTTGTGACCCTCTCCTCTTTGATGTATCCCCAAAACTGGAACAAACCTCCTTTGATGGTGCACTTCAGCAAATTTCATCTTTTACACTTCATCCTACTCTTTCCCAGGTGTTGGTGAAGTAAACTCTTCATTTTTCTGTTGTAACCTGCCCTGTTAGGTCAACTTTTTCCCTAAAAATTTGGCCAAACTATTGAAAACTTGGGCTCAGAGATGCATTTGGTTCTCCAAATATGTGATACCTATGTATAAACTGAAAGAGGTTTTTGTATATTGGTATTTTTTGAAAAAAAAATCTCTCAGTTTCTTGAAATTCGTTTCCATTTTCTAGATATCTGCATTTCAAAAACACGTGTAAAACAGGGAAATTCTGAGATTCGAAAATTAGGGCTTAGAGATGGATTCAATTCTCCCAATATGAAATACCTGTAGGAACACTAAGAGAGGTTATTGTTCTCTGACATGTTAGGAAAAAAAACTCTAATCGTTTTGCAAAATGATTCTCCAGTCCCTCAGAGTAACCGTTTTAAAATGATGCCTTTTCATAGTAAAATGTCAATTTTGGTGGCTTAGAGCGCCCTGAAATTTCAGTATTAGCTACTGAAAGTCTACTTTCAGTGGCTTAGAGATCATTTTGAAACCACTCTTAGCCACGGAAACCTGTGTTTTGAGTTTTTTGAGTGGGTCCTCCTCCCTGTTCATTTTAGGTGGTTAATCATGCTAAATTATGGCACGCCTCATGCTGATGAATTTGATTTTAATGGGCAGACAATTGTTTTCACTTTTCATCCTTTTCGGTGGTTAAGAGTATTTCGGGTTTTGTCTACTAGCTGCTGAAAGCTGAACTTTCGGTGGCTAATGAACCGCCACCACGTTCACCCAAGCCACCGAAACTTTCTTTCCATAAGAACATGCGTAACGAGCTTTCGGTGATTTATTGTCTTTCCGGATCTCATTGTTTAGCTGCCAAAAGGAAGGGCTCTCGGTGGCTAATGAACTATTTGAAATTTCACCCAAGCCACCAAAAGTTTCCCTTTCCAAAAATGTATCTAATTTGCTTTCGGTGGTTAATGTCCTCCTGCAAGCACTCGCTAAGCTACCAAAACCAAATCTTTTTGGTGGCTAATGAGATATTGGAAAACTCGCCTAAGCCACCGAAAGTCCTTTCCTAGAATTTTAATAAGAACGTGATGAGCAAGATTTCGATGGATAATCATGGTCCTGCTTTAAACTATTAGCTGTTGAAAGCTAGGCTTTTTGGTGGCTAATGATTTATTGAAAATCTCGCCTAAGCCACCGGAAGCTAAAAATTTCAAATTTATCAAATAACAGAACATCAGATACCCCAAATTTGTTAGTCATCCCAATATCTTTCATAATAGTACTTGAAATATTCATCCTATCAAAAATAAATTGTATGAGTGAACTTATTGAAATTAAAATTATTTTGGGAGATAACATATGGCTCCTACTTGGGGATCGAAACCTCCCTGTGAGGTCCTAAGAACCCCAGACCAAAATGCCTTTCCTGAAAAAGAATAATTAAAGCCATCTTCTAGTGTTCCATTAGGCATGGAGTCATTTGTCTTTTATAACTGATCCCCTACAACCTGCTTGTAGCCTGTTTTGCTTATTCATGAAAACAACTTAAAATGACCTAGCTGCTCATATTAAGAGCTTATTTTCCTATCTATTCCTACTCCTAATTCTAATCAATAGAGGGTTCTTATCACGTGACATCATGCTTCCAATGAAGCCATGTTATAAATTGATTTGCTGAACTTATCCTTGATCTTGACCCTAAAAATAAATGAAACCATAGCATGCAGCAATGTAGTTTCAAAGGGTGCCAGAACCAGCTATCATCTAAAAAAAATATTTTGATATCTATGTTGCTCATAAGTTCCAAATAGTCAACAACAGGGTCATAAAATCCAACAGGAAATACCTTTTTATGTTGTTGATCTTTTCCTTCACTGATGTCAATGTTGAATGTGGACTGCTCAACCTTTGTCTGATAAAAATGCAAGCTCAACATCTGATCTGAATCTTTCTTCTCCCCTTCATGTAATCTGAATTCATCATTATGATAGGCTGGCTTATCACAGCTAACAATTTCCTCTTCCACAATAATATCTTTCCAGGATATACCAAAACAAAAAAGATCTTTATTGGACTTTTGAGCAGCAGATTCGTAACAAGCATCTATCACAGCATGCATAGATTGTTTATCATCTATCTGCTGAAAAGAAGAACTAGATGAAATTTGAGTAAACAATGAGTCTTCACAAATTCTAACATATTCTTCCTCATCACTACATTGATCGAATATAGGATTATCAACAACCAAATTTTGAAACAGATTTGGAAAAATATTACCTGGTTCCTTGTCATAATTTGAAGCAACATATTCATAAGGAGAAGGAAGATCTTCTTGATGTTCTAGCTAGAGTTTAGACAGTCCCTGAAAATATGGTTCCTCATGGTTACTGTAGCTTCCCTTGATTTGTAAATATGGAAACTGTGAGCTAGCCTGACTGATTTCAATGATCATTTGACCAGTAGAAAGCTGATCATTTCCATTTGTAGTTAAAGAAATCAATTCCTCGGATTCACCACAATCATATTTAATGATGGTAGGAAAACCTTCAACTCCTTTATAATTCATTTCTAGTTTATGTTTATGGGAAAGTACCTCATCGTGAAGATCATAAGAGAGATGAGGTAGCTCTTGAGGGATATATTCTTCTCTATTTACCTTTTCATCTTGAGATTGCAACTTATATTCTTAACAACACTTATCAAATGCAAACTCATCTGAATAGTACCTTTTACAGTGCTCAGTGAATGCTTAGTGAAAATATTTCAATGATGAAATGCTGGAAGGAGGTAAAGAAAAATACCACTGACGTGCATCACCATATAATAAATACATGAACATCTTCATGCTGCTGATCTAATATATCCTTGCATTCGTGAAACTTGAGGAGGTGTTCTGCAGGATTGTCTTCTTTCTCCTCCTTGAAGACAGGTGAAAAATCTCCCCATTCAGACATATCAGGTACTGGATGTGGGAAACCAGGAATGGAAGAGAAGTCAAGAGGTGCAAACCTCCGAGCCAAAAGAGCAGCAAATTCTTTTGACATCTTAATATTGTGGAGTCGCCACTGAATTCATCCTTATTGGAGTCGCCAAAGATGAGATCTTCACAAGTAACAGTGCTTGAAGACTCCTCAACCCTAAAATTTTCTGATTTACTTATAAACTTCTGAGAACTAGATGCTTCAGCAGAAGAAGATTGAAATGGAGGTCTATTTGATATAATGGTAGAAATAACACTAGAAATACCTGATGTAGCTCTCGTTGCAGCTTTGGAGGTCTGTTTTAGTGAAGCCCTAGCTCTTCTTAGAATCTCTTCTCAATCTGAAACAGGTGTTACCGGTGGCCCTTTAGGGTTTACTCTGGTACTTGGTCTTCTTAAAGCCACCTTATTCCAATGGAGTCACCAGATAGATGATTACAATCAGAATAGTGTCCAAATTTTGTCTATCATCAAAGCAGGATCTATGTCCTCTCTTAGGGAAGCTGAGATTCAGTCTCCTCTACCCGGCAGCAGCGCCAATTTGTTATCACTCCAGGAAACTCATCTAGGTTGCAGCTCGAGGATGCCTAGTAACTTAAATGTTTTTATGGTTTTTCTAATTGGATCAATTTAGGTGACCTACAGGACCTCACACTCTCAAGGCATGCATGAAGCTCAATCGAGGCTAAGGCTTCTAACTACCATTGTTTAGAGGTTTGATTATATGGTGTAGAGATGGAGAACTTATCATGCTGGCAGATTCATACATAAAATAGACATATATACATGGATAATGATGACAAGGAAGGTACTTATAATTAAAATCATCAATATGCAGATAGGATTTCAGCTATCAGACATCAAATAGCATGAATAAACTTGAACAACACATTCAAGCATAAGCACAGAACATACAAGAAATGGAAGCTGAACATATGATAGCAAAAGAGCTTATATGAGGTCATGAGAAATATGAGAAGCTTGACAATAGTAATGGTATACGAGTCCCCTAAGTCGAACCTTTTCTATAACATAAGTCTTAGGTTTTATAGCCTTTACAAAAATATTCAGATCCTAAAAAATTGGATATGTTTTACTAAAAATAGATAAAATTAATATTTTTGCAAAATTAGGTCAGAAACCCTAATTTAACTACTAGTTTAACTAACTATAACACTTGTTCACTCTTTGAACCTTTTGATGACTGTAGTGAGTACTGGAGGAAAGTTGTAACTAGTCTTCTGATGGATGAGCCATTGTTGGTTAAAATAGGTAGGGTTTTGTGACCCTCTCCTCTTTGATGTATCCCCAAAACTGGAATAGACCTCCTTTGATAGTTCACTTCAGAAAATTTCAGCTTTTACACTTCATCCTACTCTTTCAAAAGTGTTGGTGAAGCAAACTCTTCATTTTTCTGTTGTAACCTACCCTGTTAGGTCAACTTTTGCCTTAAAAATTTGGCCAAACTGCTGAAAACTAGGGCTCAAAGATTCATTTGGTTCTCCCAATCTGTGATAATTGTGTATAAACTGAAATAATTTTTGTATATTGGTGTTTTTTGAGCAAAAAAATCTCTCAGTTTCTTGAAATTCGTTTCCATTTTCCAGATATCTGTATTTCAAAAACACGTGTAAAACATGGAAATTCTGAGATCCAAAAATTAGGGCTCAGATATGGATTCAATTCTCCCAATATGAAATACCTGTAGGAAAAATGAGAGAGGTTATTGTTCCATGACATGATAGGAAAACAAGCCTCTGAGCGTTTTGCAAAATTATTCTCCAGTCGCTTAGAATCACCGTTTTAAAATGATGCCTTTTCATAGTAAAACGGCAATTTCAGTGGCTTAGAGCGCCCTGAAATTTTGGTCTTAGCTGCCGAAATTTTGCTTTTGGTGGCTTAGAGACTGTTTTGAAACCACGCTTAGCCATGGAAACTTGTGTTTTGAGTTTTTTGAGCGGGTCCTCCTTCCTGTGCATTTTAGGTGGTTAATCATGCTAAATTATGACACGCCTCATGCTGATGAATTTGATTTTGATGGGTAGACAACCGTTTTCACTTTTCATCCTTTTTGATGGTTAAGAGTATTTAGGGTTTTTTCTACTAGTTTCCAAAAGCTGAGCTTTCGGTGGCTAATGAACCATCACCACATTCGCCCAAGCCACCGAAACTTTCTTTCCAAAAGAACATGCGTAATCAGATTTTGGTGATTTACTATATTTTTGGATCTCATTGTTTAGCTGCCAAAAGGCAGGGCTTTCAGTGGCTAATGAACTATTTGAAATTTCTCCCAAGGCACTGAAATTTTACCTTTCCAAAAATGTATCTAATTTGCTTTCGGTGGTTAATGTCCTCCTGCAAACACTCGCTAAGATGTCGAAACCAAAGCTTTTTGGTGGCGAATGAGCTGTTGGAAAACTCGCCTAAGCCACTGAAAGTCCTTTCCCAGAATTTTAATAAGAACATGATGAGCAAGATTTCGGTGGATAATCATGGTCCTACGTTAAAATATTAGCTGCCGAAAGCTAGGATTTTTGGTGGCTAATGAGTTATTGAAAGTCTCGCCTAAGCCACTGAAAGCTAAAAATTCCAAATTTATCAAATAACAGAACATTAGATACCCCAAATTTGTTAGTCATCCCTGTATCTTTCATAATATGACTTGAAATCTTCATCCTATCAAAAATAAATTGTATGAGTGAACTTATTGAAAATAAATTTATTTTGGGAGATAACAGGTTGATTCCCCAAATTGGAAGTCACTTGTCACCCTAGCTCATCCTTTAGAAATTCTTACTCCTCATCCTTTGTCCCTAGTAATGGATCATGAGACTTCCTTGATGCACATTCTTCCTCGAACTATACATTCCATATTACAATTTTCTTTCTCTCCCTAGAATATAGATCTTGTAAGCCTTTGAATTCTCAATGTAGCTAATAAACAAACCCAACTTCCTGCTGAAAGGTTCCAACTTGGTCCCCTTCTCCACTAGTATATGGATATAAATTGGTTGTCGAAATATGTAGAAATGACTCACCTCCAAATTCACACCAGTGGATGACCCCTCTAGTGTATTGTCCCCCAAAACACTGTGATGACACATGTTCTTAATGTAGACTGTTGCATTGCATGTTAATTCCCATAGAAATATTGGAAAATATTGGTCGCGTAACATGGACTTAACAATCCCTATGATGGATTGGTTCTTTTGCATTGCAAATCCATCCTGTTGTGGGTTGTATAGAACCATGAACTTCCTCTTGATTCCTGTATCCTTGCATAAATCCTCGAAATCATTGAAGATATGTCACCCCCATTTTTCCGATCTCAAAAGCTTGATATTCTTCCTTACTTAGCTCTCCATAAGAGCCTGAAACTCTTGAAACTTGCTAAATACTCCATCATTGGTATTAAAAAAGTAGATCCATGTTTTGCAAGAGAAGTCATCAATGAAGGAAACACAGTACATGATTCCTAATATTGATGCTACTGAATTCATTCTACACCACTAAATACACTAGATCTAGGATTCCCTTAAATTTGGGCTCACTACTTAAGAAAGCATCCATGGCTTTCTTTCCAAGTGAGGACTGTTTACACACACCATGTTGCTAAATGATGAAATCTAGATGACCTCTTACAATATCCATTAGGTTAGAAAACACTTGGTGATGTAGGTGCCCCATCCTCTTGTTTCATAACTCATATAATTTCTTTGTGCTATGAACTAGGGCTAGAAATAGTTCACCCTGTACACTGTACACATTTTCTTCTCTAGCCCAATCACCTAAGTTGATCCTAGGATATACTCATTTGGTCTAATGAGAACTTGTTGGTTCTTTAACTCTATTGCATAGCTCTTATCATCCATGAATGGAAATGAAAGTATATTCTTCCTAAGACCTAGAACAAATAACACACCATCAAAGTCTGAATATTTACCTAACTAGAGTTGTAAAGGAATGGAAGCAACTCTTGCTACTGGATACTTGACATCATCACCAAGATCGACCTGAACTCTTGAGGAATGCTCCCTTATACTTGATAATAATTCCCAAGTTGATGTCATATGCTTCGATGATCCACTATCCATATACCACATGTTCTTCAAAACTATGTTGGAAGAGGGGTAAGATATCATCGAGCAGTCATTCTGGAACTTGGAGGAAAAATCATTCATCTAAGTTTCGGTTGAGGATGCTACTTGGGGTTGTTTCTTTCCTTTACCCTTCCTCTTCAAAACTATGATGTATAATGGAAATTCTTATGAAATATGAAGAACTTTATTTTACTCAAGTCCTTCTTCTCTAGTCCTGAGGTTGAATCCTCACTCTTTACCTTACCCTTACTGGGTCTTTTATCTCCCAAAAAGCGTATCGTCATTTTGGGTGATAGAATGTGTTAAAATTTTTATTTCTGTGAGTCTTGAATGTGCCAAATGTCAAGCTACATATCAATCATCGAATTCCAATCCACATGTCAATTCATAAATTGATATATAAATAAAACCCCCGCTGAGTCAAACCCCAAGACCGACTGCAGGTGTCCTGGGCATGGTGAAAGTCTTTGCATTATGGAAAATCTGATTGATCGAAGATATTTGGCCTCTAATCGTTGTCTTGATTCAAGCCGTGGATGAAGTCACAAGCCAGGTCGACACATCATACCACGCCTATTGCCAGTTTCAGATGCCAGATCAATAACCTAGAGACCAAATGTACGCATATGATGTTCGCAGATGTTCTAATGATAAGATCACCGCTGCTGGGTATCCAGTTTGTTAAAACGCATGGTTGGTTCCATTAAATCTTCTCCAAACACAGCTAATATATTGGAAATGTTACAACCTATCACAGAAGAAGCACTTTTGACTGGTCCTCTAGAGCTCATTAACAAGTGGTTGCAGTAAAGAGGCATTTCCCTTTTTAAAGAAAGAGCTTGTTCGAATAATCAATAATAAGCGCATTCATAGAGAACAACTTTGGAGAAAGGGTGTTGTAAGAGGATCTAGAATGACTTCTCTAAAAAATCCCGAGTTTGTTGGTGGCGCCGAAAAGGATCCAGAATGTATCATATGCCAATATTTTCTACATCTTTCTGCTGTTGTGTGCAGCTGTCGACCAGATATTTTTGTCTGTCTACAGCATGTGGAACGAATCTGTGAATGTAATCCAGATCAGCAGTGTCTTCTGTATCGTTATACTCTGGCAGAGCAGTTTTTATGGGCAGGGCATGTGATGGATCCGTTCGAGCAATGAAGAAGGATTTGGAAAGCGCACATAAGTGGTCTCAAGATTTGAAAGACTTTTTGTCTACAATTGAATCATGTGTTAATGAAAAGTATGAAACATCATTAAAAATTCCTTTAAAAGTATCCCAAGATTTGACAAATGTCGATCCAGTTCGATGCATTGAGCCCGGGTTCTCAAATTTGAAGGCCCTGGTAGAAGATACCTTTTTATTGGAACAACAAATAAAACTTGTTTTTTCATCTTCATTACCAGTAAAGATTATGGAATTAAGGGATCTTGAATCAAGAGCAATGGAATCTTTGTTTCTAGAGAGAGTACTTGATTCTGCAAAGGGTTGGCTTGAGTATGCAGAAGAATGCTTGTTAGGAAAGAGAAATCATTTAGCTTCAGATACGTTTTCAGGAAATGACATAAATACTCTTTATGACATGAAGTCAGAGGTTTCAAAAATTTGTATTATCCTCCCAGAAAAGTAACTTCTGGAAAATCTTATTCAAAAGGTTGAAATGTGGCAAGAACGTGCTAGGGAGCTGCTCAAACTACCTGTTAAACTAGAGGACCTGGAAGTTTCATTGCAAGATGCAGAGCACTTCTATATCAGCACACCTAAATTACAATCACTAAGACAATATAAGTACAATGCTTTATCCTGGATTGAGCGCTGCCACAAAATTATTGGCAATGCCCATCAAGAGATAGACTATAGTAATGTTGTTGAAGATCTGACCTCAATTTTAGCAAACGAGAGGACCATGTGAATTCAAGTAAAATAATGACAAGTGATCTACAAGAAGATGGGTTGCAATCCTGGAATACATCTTCGGATTCAGTGGGCAGATTCCTCGTGCATATGCTTTGGTGAGGAATGATCACTCATATAACAGATTGGTTGAAAGAGCACTTTCAGGAACTTTTTGAAAGACAAGTGGCAGAGTGTCCCAGTTTTGAAGGGCAGAGTATCCCAGTTTTTTAGAATTACAGGAAACAAGTGGAGGATAAGCTCGAGATAAAGAAGCTCTTTGATGACTCATTAGTCGGTTGATATATTTTCTCTTTGGTTCATAGAAATAGATTTCTGTTTTGTTTTTTATTCTTTAGAAAGATAACATCTGTCAAGCAAGTTTGTTTTGGATAAATGAGTCAAATCCTCCTAATGCTTGAGGAATCTTTATGATTAGATAATTTTTACTATTTTTAGTATAGCAGATCCATATTTTGAGGATCTGAAGACTGTTTGTAAAGGCTATAAAGCCTAAGAACTCAGATGGAGAAAAGGGGTTCAATATTGGAGAGAATTTGGCCTATGTACTGATTGATTATCTTAATACAATCACAGTCTTCTTTTGCTGCTATTATCAGACTTTTCATCTATCTTTCTGTTCTGTACTCTGTTTAAGTTTAGCTCAGCTTTATGCTCATGAACTTGAATGAAGGAATCCTTTACTATTTAGTATGACCCTGCATTCAAATGTACTTGGTTATCTTTGACCCTGCATTCCATGTACTTGGTTATCTAAATAGTATTCTTCATACCACTCACTGTTATATTGCATTTGATTGATAGTTTCTAAAAGCACTGGCTCATTAAGATGTTCTGATAAGTTAATCTCTTCATTGTGCTTTCTTGGTATCCCATTGATCCACCTATTGAAAAACATTCATTTCTTAAGTTACCAGGCATACTTAGCCATAACCACTAAGTAGTTTCCTGGAGTGATAACAAATTGGCGCCGTTGTCGGGGAGCGAGTTGAGAAGCTGATCTTCCTGGGAGACGACATAGATCTACTCTTTGATGATAGACAAGGGGTAGACACATATTGGTTATAATCATCTATCTGGCGAGTCCATGAAGGACGAACTCAGTGGCGACTCCATTGTTCAGAATTTGTTGGTTACTCCACTGGTATGACATGAACAGAATCTTAGCCAAAAGGTATGCATTCTGTGATTTTTCAAGCATTGCTGGTTTTCCTAATCAAGTACCTGCTAGAGATGAATGGGAGAACAGTATTCCTAGATTTCGAGGTGAAGAGTGGGAAGTACCAGCTGAAAATTTGTTGGACTTTCATGACTACATGCATCGGTTGCAGGTAGTGCATGAAGATGTTCAGATTCGGTTATTCTGGTTTTCATTAGAGGGGATTTCTCTTCACTGGTGTCAGTCTCTTCCAAGAGCAAGTGTCAACTCTTTGGCTGAATTTCATGTTGCCTTCCATTTGTTTTGCGAAACAAAATTTTCAACTGATCTTCTTTATCCAGAATGTTGTCATGAGTTTAGTTTATTGTATAAAGATCCAAATACTCATGATAAATTTGCTGCAACAGAAGATACCTCTCATCATGACCAAGATATTGATGATCTACAGGATGATGGCCATAGTATAGATGCTTCAAACAGTTATACATCCACTACCTTAGATTCTTATCAAGATCATATTGCCTCCTTTGAAAAATTGAAATATGATGAGCAGATTGAAAGTTCAACAAGTGAAAGTATTAGAGCAACAATAGATGTTGAGAGCACTCCACATCTTCCAGATTTGCAGACCAGGGAAAATTGCAATATCCATGAGGAACAAAATTTGCAGGGACTGCCTAATCTTCAGTTTGAAAACCAGAAATATATTCTTTCTCCTTATGAATATTCTATTTCAAATTATGATGAGCAACGAGGTGGGGATTTTCCAAATTTGTTTCATGATGTTATTGTTGATCCTGTTATTCAAGAAGCTTCATCTTTGCCATCAGGATCTTATCTTGATTCTCCTATATTCGACCAAGATGGTGATGAGAAAGGAAATGATAAGGTTTGTGAAGACTCATTTTTTATTCAAATTTCATCTAGCTTTTCTTTTCAGCCGAGAGATGATCAAAAGAGTATTGATGCTTGTCATAAATCTGTTGAAAATATTTCTAGTCTTGATATATCCCGAAAATATATGATTATTGGAAAGGAAATTGCTTGCTGTGTCAAGCCAGCATATCATCTTGATGAAACCGGATTACAGGAATATCAGCAGGAAGCAGTTGATTCTTTTGTTTGCAGAAATGAAAGTTATGTTGTTAAGGAAGATCTTCATGATACAAATGGTTATAATGAGAATTATATATCTGTAGATGCATCAAATCTTATCTCTGTTGCACATGCTGCCTTTGATGTGTATGAACAATCAGTTATAAAAGAGGATTGTTCCCAAATTTTTGAAGAAGTTTCTTATGACATTTTTCCTCCTGTGATTCGTGAGAAGGATTTGAAGATTGCCTGTCTTTCTTTACCAGATACAGAGGTTTTTTTTTCACCTATCTTTGATGAGTATGCTGCTGAAGAAAATATTCTACATTATGATCAAGAAATTTCTAATTCACATCACGATAGCCATGAGGATGCTATTAACATTGTATCAAATTCATTTATTAAAGATGACTGTCATGATGATCAGATTGTTTCTTTCGAAATATTTAAAGATGATGATCAGATTACTCCTTCTGAAAACCTTGAACACGTTGAGCATACTGGCATATTAGTAGAAGATAGTTTCAGATCTGCAGAAGATGAGGAGGACAGCATTCAGTTTTCAGATGTGCAGACATAGGGGAATAGCATCAAATCTGAAGAGGAGCAAAAAGTTTCAGATCAAAAATTCAATTTGTATTTTCCTTTAGCAGAGATCAAGCAGTCTACATTCGGCATTGAAGATTGTGAAGGAAAAGAAGAGCAGCTGCAACACAGTCAGTTGGAGCAGCAGCTCCAAGAGGTATTTCATTGTGATTTTGATGATCCTTTTGCTGACTATTTAAAGTCTATGAGCAGTATAGATCTTAAAAATTTTCTGCCAGAAGAAGATTGTCTTTATCATCTGTTCAAACCTCTTTTCTGCATGAAATGGTCTCCATTGTTTCTCGGGTCAAGATCTAGCATGATGTCATTAAAAAAGTTCCTTACATGGCTTCATTGGAAGCATCACTTCATTTGATAAGAGGCAGTATAGTTGGTTAGTGTAGGGATAGGTAGAGAAATAAGCTCGCCATACGAGCAGTTAGATCTTTTTCAGTTTTGTTCAGTTCATGAATAAGCAGAGCAGGCTGCATGTAAGCTACAGATGGGATACAGGTTTGCAGAGGGATCAGTGTTAAAGACTTGATGACTCCATGCCCAATGCTAATGCTACTGGAACTACTAGGTTCTTCGGAACCTCACTGGGAGGATTCCATCCCCGAGTAGGAGCCAAATGTTATCTCCCAAAAAGCGCATCGTCATTTTGGGTGATAGAATGTGTTAAATTTTTTATTTCTGTGAGTCTTGAATGTGCCAAATGTCAAGCTACATATCAATCATTGAATTCCAGTCCACATGTCAATTCATAAATTGATATATAAATAAAACCCCCGCTGAGTCAAACCCCAAGACCGACTGCAGGTGTCCTGGGCGTGGTGAAAGTCTTTGCATTATGGAAAATATGATTGATCGAAGATATATGGCCTCTAATCGTTGTCTTGATTCAAGCCGTGGATGAAGTCACAAGCCAGGTCGACACATCATACCATGCCTATTTCCAGTTTCAGATGCTAGATCAATAACCTAGAGACCAGATGTACGCATATGATGTTCGCAGATGTTCTAATGATAAGATCACCGCTGCTAGGTATCTAGTTTGTTAAAATGCATGGTTGGTTCCATTAAATCTTCTCCAAAAACAGCTAATATATTGGAAATGTTACAACCTATCACAGAAGAAGCACTTTTGACTAGTCCTCTAGAGCTCATTAACGAGTGGTTGCAGTAAAGAGGCATTTCCCTTTTTAAAGAAAGAGCTTGTTCGCATAATCAATAATAAGCGCATTCATAGAGAACAACTTTGGAGAAAGGGTGTTGTAAGAGGATCTAGAATGACTTCTCTAAAAAATCCTGAGTTTGTTGGTGGCGCCGAAAAGGATCCAGAATGTATCATATGCCAATATTTTCTACATCTTTCTGCTGTTGTGTGCAGCTGTTGACCAGATATTTTTGTCTGTCTACAGCATGTGGAACGAATCTGTGAATGTAATCCAGATCAGCAGTGTCTTCTGTATCGTTATACTATGGCAGAGCAGTTTTTATGGGCAGGGCATGTGATGGATCCGTTCGAGCAATGGAGAAGGATTTGGAAAGCGCACAGAAGTGGTCTCAAGATTTGAAAGACTGTTTGTCTACAATTGAATCATGCGTTAATGAAAAGTATGAGACATCATTAAAAATTCCTTTAAAAGTATCCCAAGATTTGACAAATGTCGATCCAGTTCGATGCATTGAGCCCGCGTTCTCAAATTTGAAGGCCCTGGTAGAATATACCTTTTTATTGGAACAACAAATAAAACTTGTTTTGTCGTCTTCATTACCAGTAAAGATTATGGAATTAAGGGATCTTGAATCAAGAGCAATGGAATCTTCGTTTCTAGAGAGAGTACTTGATTCTGCAAAGGGTTGGCTTGAGTATGCAGAAGAATGCTTGTTAGGAAAGAGAAATCATTTAGCTTCAGATACGTTTTCAGGAAATGACATAAATACTCTTTATGACATGAAGTCAGAGGTTTCAAAAATTTGTATTATCCTCCCAGAAAAGGAACTTCTAGAAAAGCTTATTCAAAAGGTTGAAATGTGGCAAGAACGTGCTAGGGAGCTGCTCAAACTACCTGTTAAACTAGC
>LPNX010094056.1:159528-172616 GCA_001517045.1 Pseudotsuga menziesii | reverse complement strand
ATTTCCTATTTGTGCTTTTATAATCAAATTGTCTGCAAGGTCATAGTATGTTGGTAACCCCCAGACCTAGGTTATTAGGTGAATTATCCATTACAACACCTAGCAACTTTGGACTTGCCTAATTTGTCCAAGTTGATTAATGATCCCATTTGACATAACCCCTCGTGGCCTCCCATTCCAGTAAAGTTACCATCGGACATCCCAAAATTTGATGGGAAGCAAGGAGATGATCCAAAAAACCATGTCATGACAGTCCATTTGTGGTGTTCTTTGAACTCCCTAATGGATGATTCAGATCGTTTAAGACTCCTCTAGAGAAATTTGATTGGTACCGCCGCGAAATGGTACATTGAAATTCTGCAACATTCGTTTGTGGATTTTGGTTCTTTGGCAACTGTCTTTCTTACACACTTTCAGCTTCCTATCCATTATGAAATGGGTACAGATCTCTTAACTTTTCTGCGTCAGAACACTGCCACACACATATCAGATCATATCCATGAGTGGAGAAGGTGAAGAAGACTTATTAAGGCTCCTATCCCGGATCAATTGTTAGCTTATTGGTTTACTAAATATTTTTTGCCTCCAATCATCCGAGATGTGGCTATGGGTGGTGTCGTTACCGAAGAGCAAGCCATTAGTCGAGCCCAATATAGTAGACTTGGTATATTCCCAGTCTGGAACATTGTATGACTTGATCCCTCAATCTCCTTGCCCAAGCACTGATCCTGCCAAACCACCAGTAGAAATTCCTGTTGATGGGATTGTCAGTTCAATCCAATCCCTGCCAATAGAAAAATCTGCCAAGAAATCACTGATCCATCGGACCTCAACTTGAGTGCATTAAAAGTTTGTAAAGATTGCGTTTATCAGTTTTTTTAATTCATGGAACAACATTGAAAGAAATTAAATGCTTAAACAGAAATGAAAAGCAAAACTGATAAATAGATGTGGGAAAAACAAACACATAATCAGAGAGTCACAAACAGAAGTTGATAACGGAGTTCACCCCCTTCACTGGGCTACGTCTCTGGGTCCCTCTCCAATGGGCACCGATCCAATTAATCTCTTTAAAAAATGGTACAAAATGGTTCTGGAATCAACTTCAGCAACTGTAAATAGAATGCTATACAAAGTCTTCAAGACCTCTTTTCTGGAAAATTACAATTAGCCTTCAAAAAGGCAAAGAAAACTAAAGTATAACAGAGAATGTCGACTTCCACAGAAACAACCTATACTTCACCGCAAAACTCTCCTCATAACAGAAACACGATGCTCTGTGCTCTAAAACCATCTGCCTCTTAATGTGGCCAGAATCGCCTTTGTAAAAGCCTTCAGTCCCCGGATAAGTAACGGTTCAACTCATTTTATCATCACAACTATTATCTTCTTCATTTTCGTTACAACCATAAACTAAAACTGAACCATGCAATCCTGCCAAATCCCCGCACAAGCGTTATGTTACCACGATGTTCCATATCCCTGAAACGTTGCAAAAGGATGTTCATATGTTATACTCTTGACCTACCAAACGTTACCATTTAATGTGACATTGCAACCGCCACCCAATATAACGTAACCGCCAACTAACCGCGCACCCAATGCAATAAACATTTGATGTTACCATTTTATCTGCAGGGCTTGCCATAAATGTCACAGCATGTTGCAGCCTCCACAACGTCGCAGCATATAACTAGCTCCAAAATGTTGCAACATCCTCAAACGTCACAGCGTATAACTGAGCTCCACAATGTCGCAGCATCCACAAACGTCGCAGCGCATAACTAGCTCCACAACGTCGCAGCATCCTCAAACGTCGTAGCATACGTAACCACGTGGGATTTTCACAAACCAGGCGATGTTCCATTTGATAGTGCGCAAGCTGCGTGGCCCATGCTATAACTGCGTGGGCTATGCTATAACAACGCGGGCTATAACTGCGCGGCTGTAACTACGCGGTGTTTAGCATATGAGTTAAAAACATAGATTAATAACCATTGTACCATATTGGATCAGTGTAATTTTTGAATATGAATAATCCACCGGATCATTCCTCCCCATTGGAGAGCTTTTGGACCACCAAAAGCCTGTTTCACTCTGCAAGTAAGTGAGGGTACAACTCCCTCACTTTTCCAATCTCCATCCACCTTACTTTGCTAGGATGCATGCCTTTAAGCCCTACTCAAAGGTACTCAACATTCCCCCTTCGTGAAATCCTTACATTTCTGTCAAGAATAACATCATCCTGCAACTCTTTCATATATTCAGGTGCCATATCATTAACTGAAGGAATCTGTATGTTAGTTTCCTCATCCATGATCATAGGAGGCTCATACAATTTAAGATTCTCAACATTGACAACTGAATAAATTTGCATGTATGGAGGTAAATTCAAGCGAAAAGCATTAGTACCGATCTTTTCCAAGATCTCAAAAGGACCATACCTGATAGGATTAAGCTTTTTACCTTCACCTTTCATTCTTTCTTTGGTGATATGTAACCAAACTCTGTCACCAACCTGAAATTGATGATCAACTCGATGCTTGTCATGCTTGGCTTTGTACTTTGCCTAGCTCTTCTCCAACTGTTCCTGAACTGCTTGCTGCACTGCTTGGATTCTATGAATGAATCTTAGAGCTTTATCTGCATCATGATGTCCATCCACTGCATCTTTGCCAAAAGAGAAGTCCATCGTTGTTTTTGGCAGATAACCAAAACAAGTTTCAAAAGGAGATCTTTTCATGGAAGAATGAACTGCATGATTATAAGCATGCTGTATATATTGCAACTACTCATCCCAAAGTTTAGGATGTTTACTACAATATCCTCTGAGCAGCTGAACCATTGATCTGTTTACTACCTCTGTTTGCCCATCGGTCTGTGGATGAAAAGTTGTACTTTTCTTAACTTTAGTATCCATAAGCTCCCATAAAGTTGACCAGAATTATCCTAAGAATCGGGAATCCCGATCAGATACAATAGACATGGGTAGCCCAAAATGTACCCAAACATTCTGAAAGAATAGATGAGTTGTTGGTTCAGAAGTGATCTATTTTTTACATGGCATTAAGATACACATTTTGCTGAATCTGCCCACAACAACATATAGGTAATCATGACCTTTTCTAGACATAGGTAGTCCTCCTACAAAGTCCATAGAAATGATTTCCCAGGGACGAGAAGAAACTGGAAGAGGTGTGTACAAACCCAATTTCCTATTGCTAGGCTTACTTGTTGCACACATAACACATCCTCGTATATATTTAGCTACAGTTTCTTGCATCTGAGGCCAATAACAGTGATTCTGCAATATTGTCAACGTTTTACTAACACCAAAATGTCCTGCAATCAATGAACTATGTGCTTCTCGGATCACATGCATCCTCTCTTTCTTTGGAATACAGAGTTACCGAGATGATACAGGAGTTGATTATGCACATAATAGTTCTCTTCCTGTTTACCATGTATTAGTGATGCATATACGTTCTTAAAATATTTATCTTCTGCATACTATTCAATGTAACTTCCATGTGTTAATGAACTGTTCTGAGGGATGATTGAAGCGTTTGTAGGCGGCCTCGATAACATGTCTGCTACCTTATTATGAATTCCATTTTTGTATTTAATTACGAGATGAAACTATTGCAAGAATCCCATCCATCTTAAATGCCTACTTTGCTGTACTTTAGTTTGAGATTGCAGATATTGAAGTGGATGGTGATCAGTATGTATGCCTGTTTCTTTTCCCATTATATAATGTTTCCACTTCTTCACACTCTATACTAAAGCATATAATTCTTTGTCATAAGTCGGATAGTTACTTATCGCAGTAGAGAACGTTTTTGAATGGTAACAGACTGGCTTCCTCCCTTGCATCAAAACGGCTCCCATGGCAAACCCGCTGGCATCTGTTTCGATCTCAAACGGCTGCTGCAAATCTGGAAACGTCAAAATTGGTGTTTTGCTAATCCTTTCCTTCAAAGTGTCGAAGGCTCTTTGATGCTTGCCTCCCCACTGGAAAATTTCTTTAACGCTTGTCAATGCATGTAAGGGAGCAGCAATGGAAGAAAATCCAGAAATGAATTTCCTCCAATACTGAACCGCGCCCAGAAAACTTCTGATTTCAATAACGGTGTTAGGCCATGGCCAGTTTATAATGACAACAACCTTGGCTGGGTCCACTTGCAGGTGGCCTCCACCAATAATATGGCTCATATATACTAAAGAAGTTTTAGCAAACTCACATTTAGACATTTTTACATAAAGCTTCTCCTTCCTCAATACATCTAAAACTTTTTTCACATGTACAATGTGTTCCTCCCAGGTTTTTCTAAACACTAGGATATCATCCAGATATACAATTAAAAAATCATCAATGAATGGACAAAAGATATCATTCATGACCCGCATGAAAGTAGCAGGTGCGTTGCAGAGCCCGAAAGGCATCACAAGCCATTCGTACAAACCCTGTTTTGTTTTAAACGCTATTTTCTAGGCATCATTTTCAGCAACCCGGATTTGATGATACCCACTACGCAGATCTAATTTTGTAAAGTAAGTTGCATGTTTCAAATGATCAAGCAAATCATCAATGTGAGGAAGAGGATACCTGTTTTTAATGGTGATTTTGTTAAGGGCCCTATAGTCGATGCACATCCTCTAAGACCCATCCTTTTTCGGAACCATGACTATAGGAGAGACACAAGGAGAAGTGCTTGGCTAGACGACCCCCTTCTCAATCAGCTCCTGGACCTGCTTCTTGATTTCCTCATTCTGCATTACAGACATCCGGTACATGGCTATGTTCGGGAGTGGCACATCTTGCTGCAAATGTATCTCATGCTGAATTTCTCTCTTTGGTGGCAACCCTTTTGGATCTCGAAATAAATCATCATACTCAGAAATAATTTCAATCAGTTCAGATTCATTTTTAGGATCACATCCCTCAAAATATTTAGAGATCTCATCATTTTTTACCTTAACCATCATTAACACAAAATTATTACTAGCATTTACTAGCCTCTTCATTTGTCCTACAGAAACTATTGCTAGATTTGTTTTTGTCTTATGTGCTCATACAATATATTCCACACCATCTTTAAAAAGATGATACTTATTCTGCTCTTGATAAAAGATTGCTTTCTGGTCATACAAATATGGACTCCCAAGTACAATTCCCAAAATGTCAAGTGGTACTACATCCAATTCTACCTCATCCATAAAATTTTCAGTGATTGCAAATTTCAAAACACATTTCTTTGTAACTTGCAAGTTTGTATCATTAGTAACCCAACCAAGAGGATAGGGTTTTTCATGAGGCCTAGTAACTAAATGCAATTTTTTAACCACTTCTTCTAATATCATATTTTCTTGTGAACCACTATCAAACAATGTATCAATCTTTGTGTGATTTGCAATGACATGAACATGAAATAGTGCACTTCTATTTTTATCATTTTGCTTAGAAGTAGATGGCAGATTTGTACTCGCACTAGAACTTGATTTTGCATCAATGGGAAGTGAGATACTTTTATTCTTACCCTGGATTCTGACAGCTCTAACCTTTGTTTCATCACCTGAGTCGGATCCCAAGTCTTGAATAACTGCTACAGTAGATTTTTCTTTGCCTTTATCTTTGTTTCCTCCGTACCTCTTTGGCCTTAACTCTGGATGAAGTTTCCAACACTTAGAGACATCATGTCCCTTCTGACAATGCGAACATGTAGGATTTTCACCCTCTTTCTTAACAATAGCCATCTTCTTTTTCCCCTTATCTTTACCTTTCGATTTGCTGTCAAATTTAAATGATTTCTTCACAAAAGTATTAGCATGCTTACTCCTGGCTTCTAAATGTGTAGCTTGAACACATACACCATCCAAATTACTAGGGTTAAACATCAACAAAGTATGTCTCAAATAATAATGCATGCCACCAATGTACTTAAGAAGAGTTTCCTATGTATCTAATGAAACATTCAATGCATTAGCCCTCTTTCTGAATTCATGAGTATAGTCTTGAATATTTTTTCCTTTAGCTTGTCTAAACATTTTCCAACTCATGGTTAATTGTTGAATATGTCCTAAAGGATAAAATTGCTTCCTTAATACTTCAATGAATTCATTCCAAACTGAAATAATTTTACCATTCTTTCGAAGATCTTGCTGAATCTTGCTCTCCCACCAAGTAAGGGCCATACCACTCATCCTCAAAGTGGCCAATTGAATCCTGGAAGGGTCATCATTAATGCCCTGCACCCTGCAATATACTTCAAGCTGCTTGATCCAATTGTCTAACTTTTCAGCATCTAAATCTCCATTATAAATTGGCAATTCAAATTTCACATCCAATTTGAAATAAGGCATATTAGGACTTGCATTATTTGAATGAGAAGTATGAGAAGAAGAGAAGGTTTGATTAGTTTCAGGGGGATCACCATCACCTCCTACTCCTTTTCCCTTTTCTTCCTTCTTTACTTCTGCATCTTTGGATGAAGAGCCTTCTTCTTTCTTCTTCCTTTTTGCTCGCTCATCGAGTAGAATTTCCATCATGGCTTTCATGCTGATAAAAGCCTCCAAAAACTCGGTTTCAGAAATAACAGGTTTTTCCCGTTCTGTATGTCCTTCTTCTTCCCCTCATGGAGAAGACATGGTTCTTGAGAATGTTCTCCTTGAGCCATTCTCAGGATCTCCTTCAATTAAATCTCCTTCACCAAGATTTAACCTGGACCTGGTAAGCATTCACAAACTTGCACAAGCATTTAACCGGCTCTGATACCATAATATGATCCATCAGACCTCAACTTGAGTGCATTAAAAGTTTGTAAAGATTGCGTTTATCAGTTTGTTTAATTCATGGAACAACATTGACAGAAATTAAATGCTTAAACAGAAATGAAAAGAAAAACTGATAAACAGATGTGGGAAAAACAAACACAGAATCAGAGAGTCACAAACAGAATTTGATAACGGAGTTCACCCCCTTCACTGGGCTACGTCTCCGGGTCCCTCTCCAATGGCACCGATCCAATTAATATCTTTAAAAAATGGTACAAAATGGTTCTAGAATCAACTTCAGCAACTGTAAACAGAATGCTGTACAAAGTCTTCAAGACCTCTCTTCTGGAAAATTACAATTAGCCTTCAAAAAGGCAAATAAAACTAAAGTATAACAGAGAATGTCAACTTCCACAGAAACAACCTCTACTTCACCGCAAAACTCTCCTCATAACAGAAACACGATGCTCTGTGCTCTAAAACCATTTTCCTCTCAATGTGGCTAGAATCGCCTTTATAAAAGCATTCAGTCCCCGTATAAGTAACTGTTCAACTCATTTTATCATCACAGCTGTTGTCTTCTTCATTTTCGTTACAACCATAAACTAAAATTGAACCATGCAATCCTCCCAAATCGCCGCACAAGCGTTATGTTACCATGACGTTCCATATCCCTGAAACGTTGCAAAAGGCTATTCATATGTTATACTCTTGACCTGCCAAACATTACCATTTAATGTTACATTGCAACCGCCACCCAATATAACGTAATCGCCAGCTAACTGCGCACCCAATGCAATAAACATTTGATGTTACCATTTTATCTGCGGGGCTTGCCACAAATGTCGCAGCATGTCGCAGCCTCCACAACGTCACAGCATATAACTAGCTCCACAACATCGCAGCATCCTCAAACGTTGCAGCGTATAACTGAGCTCCACAACGTCGTAGTGCATAACTAGCTCCACAACATCGCAACATCCTCAAACGTCGCAGCGTACATGACTGCGCAGGCTTTTCACGAACCAGGCGATGTTCCATTTGACGGTACGCAAGCTGCATGGCCCATGCTATAATTACATGGGCTATGCTATAACTGCGTGGCTGTAATTGCGTGGGCTATAACTGCGCAGCTGTAACTGCACGGTGTTTAGCATATGAGTTAAAAACATAGATTAATAACCATTGTACCATATTGGATCAGTGTAATTTTTGAAGATGAATAATCCACCGGATCAACCACAAATTTCCACTCCTACTCCTTCAACTCCCAAGGTTTTCACTGAGGTAAATTCCATTCAGAGTACACAAATTCCTGACAACAATAAAAAGAAAGGTAAAGTCAAAAACAAAAAGCCTGGAAACCCACAAGAGAATCCAAAACCAACCATCAACGAGAATGATAAAGGGAAAAGAAAGACAAAATATCCATGTCCGCTATGCGGAGGTGACCACTTCATGAAAGAGTGTACTCATCATAAATAAATCAATCAATTTCTAAAAACTAATCCCGTGCCAGCAATTCTCACGTATCCTTTTCCCTCTCAACAACAGCTGATAGACCACATGTCTAATCAGGGAAATTCTAGTTCTTCAAAGGAAATTCGTATGATGTCCTCAGACACTATTAATTATCAAACTCAAAGTTAGAGTTATGACAAACCCATAGACAAGAAAAGAGACAATTCTTCTTTAGGAAAAGCTCCCTCTACTGGTTCTCCTGAGTCCTCGTCTACTGGTCCCCTAACCATTGAGAAACCTAATCTCGACATGGTTTTGCATCCACCCAAGAGTACTCTTAGGAAGGCTGTTTTTAACCCTAATGCCTGAGTTGCCTAATTTTATAATGTAGTTGAAGATCTTGCTCAGACACCATGTGAAATGTCTACCTTGCAAGTACTCCAAAGTTGTCCAATGCAACGCAAAAACTTGTTAACCACGTTAGGAGCTTTAGACCCAGACAACACTAATTTGATTCACTTTAATGTCGAGAACTATAAGTCTAGATTACCTCACAAATTTTCTTTTCAAATCATAACAGAAGTAGTCAGAAAGAAGGTCTTTAGAACTGTCTTAGATGAAGGAGCTTCAACTTCGGTTTTGCCTCTGTCTTATTGGAAAGCTATTGGCTCTCTCAAGCTTGTAACATCACCAACGACTTTGAAAGCCTTTGATGGATGAGGTTTCCATCCCCATGGTCTCATACTATCCCTTTCAGTAGAGCTTGGGGGAAAAACCATTTCCATTCAATTGGAAGTAGTAGATGCCCCGTTAGACTACAACCTCCTATTAGGAAGAAATTGGTTTTACGCCATGACTGTTGTCGCTTCGATGGTATTTCGAACTGTACAATTTCCACATCTAGGGAGGAATGTAACCATTGAACAACTTGATTTCTGTACGCTGGATGTTACCACCCCTATGGCTAATAACATCCCTATGTTAGACCAGTCCCCTCCTCCTTACCAATCGATTGGGGTAGGAATGCTGAAGGATTCTTCCCTTACGGGCATTTTTCTGTCAAACCCTCCTAACACAGACACGGTGACAGTAAATATGATTTCTTCATTTGATTATGATCCAAAGGGAAAACAAGTTGTTGGGTCCACCTCATTGAGTTTGCATGAAGCAATGTACAATGTTATCCAAACCCTTTTCGATGACCACACTAATGACCTTCATTTGGTGGCTTTGGACCCTTACCACCTTCCCTACTGGTTAGAACCCTCTCTTCCTACTCTGGATTATCTCTCCTAGAGTTTTCCTTCTAATGAGTCCATTATGGAGATCATGAGTGCGAATGAACCTATATGGGAGGATCATCACCATAGATACTCATTCCTCCCCAATACCAGTTCAGTAGACCATGATTTTGCATCCCTTTTTACTACTGATATTGTCAAAACATCTCAAACTCCTATATTGTTACAGAACATGAGTTTTGAAGGAAACCTATGCAATATTACTCAAACAAATCCAATTGACATATCAGCCAAGCCTAGCACCCTTGGGCATGTTCATGTTGGGCATAACTACTCAATAGAAGAATCTAAAGCATATAGACCACTTTTCAAAGAATTCTGAGATGTTTTTTCCTAGTCTTACGAAGAAATGCTGGGGATAGACCCATCCATTGTGGTTCATGAAATAAAAACCTATCCCACTGCAAAATCCGTTAGGCAAAAAATGAGACAAGTCCATCCATGGAAGGTCACAGTTATCAAAGCTGAAATAGAAAAAATTCTCAAATCAGGGTTTATTTATCTCGTACCCCTCATGGAATGGGTATCAAACATTGTCCCTATCAACAAAGAGTAGGGAACCATTAGAGTTTGCATTGATTTCAGATATTTGAACAAAGCTTGTCCCAAAGACAACTTTCCCACTCTGCATATCGACCAGATTATCGACAACTGTGCCGGAAGTGTCATCTTCTCATTTATGGATGGCTTTTCAGCTTATAATCAGATTGAGATTTTACCCATCGATCAGCACAAGACAACATTTATTTTCCCATGGGGAACCTTTGCATATAGGAAGTTACCATTCAGCCTAAAAAATGCTAGAGCCACTTTCCAACATGCTATGTCCTATGCGTTTCACGATATAAAACATATTGTAGAACCGTACCTTGACGACCTCTCAACTCATTCACAGTAATGGGAGGACCACCCTGGTCATCTTAGAGACATTTTCCTGAGATGCCATCATTATAACATACAGATCAATCCTCATAAATTTGTTTTTTACATCGAGACGTGACACCTATTATGTTTTGTGGTTTCTAAGGATGGAATCTAGATAGATCTATTGAAAATTTCCGCTATTCTAGCCCTACCAGCCCCAACCAACCTTCTAGAACTCCAAAGTTTGCAAGGGAAGGAAAACTTCCTCCTCGATTTCGTGTGCAATTTTGCAGAGAAAACATATGGTTATATGTGGCTCCTTAAGAAGGACACTCTGTTCTTTTGGGATGACCAAGCCCAATGAGTCTTTGCTAATCTCAAACACGCTCTGACTCACTCACCTGTGATACACCACCCATATTATTCAAATGATTTTCTGTTATACATTGCTGCCTCCACTACTACCATCGCTATGGTTTCGGTCCAGGAGAATCCCGATGGTGAGGAGCACGTGATCTACTATGCTAGTAAGAATCTCATGGATTCTGAAACTCGATACTCATGCATGGAGAAATTAGCATTGGCCATGGCCATTGCTATTCAAAAATTTTGTCACTACATTTTGCTCCGCACAACCACTGTATTGGTAGACCAGAACCCTATGTATTACATCCTGACTCGTCAGGTTCTCGGGGGCAAGTATTCCTGATGGATAGTCATCCTACAAGAGTTTGATCTGGAATTTTCCAAAGCTACGTCAAAGAAATCCTTGGTCTTTACTGAGCTCATGTGTGATCTTCCCTGTGCTTTGACGAAATCTGAGCCCAGTGATTCATTCTCGGATGAATTCCTATTCCTGATAAGCACTACTAACCCATGATATGGATATTTGCTCATTTATCTCCAGACACAAAGATTTCATCCCTCTCTATCCCGTGATGATCGCCACCATATCTGTCACCACGCAAAATACTACCTCATCTTGAATGACACTTTATATAGATGTGGTATCGATTTTGTTCTCCAACGATGCCTCACCCTCGAGGAATCTGAACAAGTTTTGAATGACTGCCACTCTGGAGAATGTGGCGGTCATATATATGGGATGGCTATGGCCCAAAAAATCCTTCACGCTGGCTATTTTTGGCCTTCAATATTTAAAGATTGTCACAAGGCTGTTAAGAAATGGCCACCCTGTCAACATTTCTATCTGAAAAAGCACACCCACCCTGATCCGTTACACCCCGTCATTTCCGTTGGCCCTTTCGCCAAATGGGGGATCGATTATATGCATTGTAAGCCTACCTCAGCCGAGGGGCATGGTTACATCATCGTAGCCGTTGATTATTTTACAAAATGAGATGAGGCCATGCCTACATATGAAGAGGATGGTAAGACTACCGCTCTCTTCCTGTTCAATCATGTGATAGCAAGATTCAGAGTCCCGCAGTCCATAGTCACAGATCACGGATCACATTTCCGCAATCAAATGATGGAGGAATTAAGTGCCAAGCTAGGTTTTCGTCATGAAAACTCAACGCCCTATTATCTACAAGCTAATGGTCAAGTTGAGGCCATTAACACAGTTTTGAAAAAAATGCTGCATCGGATGGTTGGAGACCATAAATTCAACTGGAACCATATTCTTTTCTCCGCTCTTTGGGCTTACGGGACTTCGGTAAAAATAGCTACTGGTTTTACACCCTTCCAGCTTGTCTATGGAATAGAATCTATGTTGCCTATTCAGTGTCAAATTCCATCCTTGAAACTTGTCATCTAGGCTTCTCCCAGACAGTTCCTGAGAGGAAGAAAGATTTCTTTACTTGAACAACGTTGACGAAACTAGAAGAGATGCTGCCTTAGCCAATGAGGCACACAAGAAACACATCAAGGCATAGTATGACAAGTCTGTCCAACCTCGTTCCTTTAACAAAGGTGACCTAGTTTTAACCAATGATCAGAGATATGACAAACTAGGGAAAGGGAAGTTCGAATCCATGTGGTACAGCCCTTTCGCTATTTCCAAAGTTCTAGAGAAAGGGGCCTATGAGCTCGTGGACTATGATGGATTCCCCTTAGGACAACCTCGCAATGGGTTGTACTTGAAGAGGTACTATGCCTAGATATTTCTTGTATAGTACCTTGTATATATGTATGTTGCTTGAATTTTTAGTGTGCTTAAGTATTTTCAATATGGTTTTGAGTTTAGTGTCGTATTTTTTTTATACCATGTTTTGGTCGTGCAGAGCAGATGGATTTCTATGGCTTCGCTGATGGTGCTTGCCACCACACCTTGAATCTTGCCTCAACTGCCTGGGTTCTCTATTCCCCAGCTTACGATTTTGTCAGTTTAGGAGCGGTTTGTATTGGTCCTGCTACCAACAATATCGCCGAATATCAAGCAGTCATAGGTCTTCTGACTGAGGCTTCCTCCTAAGATGTTTGTAAGTTGGTAGTTTTGATGGACTCACAACTAGTGGTTTGTCATTTAAACCATGTATATACCATTAGGAATCCCATGCTTCTCTGTCTCTTCCGGAGGGTACGTTTATTGGAGAGGTCATTTGAAGCTATTACCTATAGCCATATCCCTAGGGAAGATAATGCAGTTGCCGACTCATTGTCAAATTACATCCTAGATTGGCATATTGCCCATTCATGACATGAAAATCAAACATGGTTCACTGT
>LPNX010094056.1:91654-148808 GCA_001517045.1 Pseudotsuga menziesii | reverse complement strand
GTTGTTCTTTGATTTGAGAGACCCTTGTAAAGTATGACTGTATGGTCTCTGCATTCTGGATCTTTACATTCTTCAACTGGTTTCTCAAAGTCATCTTCCAATTTATGTTCTTCCCTTCAAATAGCTTGGTCAAGGAATCAAACATCTCTTTAGGTGTCTTTAGGGAAGAAACTTGTGGTATAAGGTGATCCTTGATTGAATTATCAATGATCTTCTTGGCCTTGACCAAGTTCTTCTTGTGTAAGGCTTTAGCCTCATCTCCCTCTGGAATTCGAACCTCTCCACTTATGTAGGTGTCCAATTCATTTTCTTCAAGAACCAGTGAAAAATTATACTTCCATGCTCAGAAGTTTTCAGCTTCACGAAGCTTGTCATCAAGCTGGTGTGATAGGTCATTTTGAAATGATAACCTCAAATGTAAATAGCAAAAGATTAGATCTTACCGATTTGAGGTGTTTGTCCTGGTTCTGTATCTGGCTGATCTAGGGCTTGTTATAGAAACCCTAATTTTTAAAACTTGGAATATTTCATGTCTAATTGGATAGAAAGATGGGCCTCTTCAAGGTGAGATGTCTAATGTACTCCTTTTCTGAAAACAGTGGAGGGAAGCTCCTGGAACAAGAAGCCCTAGTTTTCCAATTTCTTCTGCAGACATGTTTGATATTGTTTCTACGGTATCTCTGAAAGTATTACTCCTCTATGTTTGAAATTTCATACTCAGGTAGCCTCGTCTATTCTCTTTCTAGCACCATAGGTATGAGTAGAATTGGTTTCACCAATTGGTACTTATGATAGTTTTAGCAAGGTGACCTATTTCATGACTATTCAACATAGAGAACTTGTACAGATTGCCATGTGTCACTGTTTCACCTTCGAGGTCTAAAAATTTTACCACAGAAATTACATTCTATGCCCTATCTCAAACATCTTGAAAAATTTCATTTGGACCTTTGTAGCCCGAGATATAGAAATTATCCCTAGGTTTCCTGTTTAGGGATGAATCTTGGAAGAGGCTGGAACCTTGATTTGGACTCGAATCATATCTCCCAGAATATAGCGAATATGATGCTGAAACTTTTACACAGTGTTCAGCACAAACGTTTCTTTGGCATGTAAAATTTTTGTCTTCTGATCCTTTTCCAATCTCGATATATAGCGAATGTACCAAAACTACCAGTTTTAGTATTTTAGGGTTTTTCAGGCCTGGGGTCAAATTAGGGTTTGACTTTCCTAGAGTTTTACTTAACCAAAAACTTCTATCTTTGTCTTTAAACTTCTATTTGGATGAGGAGAGTAAACATATGTTGGGCTCACTCAAAAATTCCAGTTCTATGAAAAGCCCTAATTTCCCGATGCAGTGGTAGGTCAAAAACTGAAAAAAACTCAGAATAAGATTCTACTTCGACAGAAAGTTGATCCCTTCAATGGAGATTCATCCTAGCCTTCTTTTTCTGATGGATTGTGGAGAGAGACCTAAAAGGTAAGAAGCCCTAGCTTCTGCAGCTGCACAGTGTCTTGTTCTTAGGTTAGCTCTGATACCATGTTAGATTTTTATCATTTAAGCAATATGATCTTAGGATCTTATTTGAGAGAATAACATGCAAAACAATCAACCACAAGAGATAATAGACACAAAGCTTTTCCTCAGGGAAACTATAAAGGAGAAAACCCTACAACTTCCTCAGAGATAGAATGACCAACAGTGGCAGCAGTAAAACCCAAAGACAGAAAGATGATCTCCAACAACTTTTCTCTCTCTCACTTGTGTGAGCTCCTCTTATCTCACCTATGCGCTATAGCTGGGTGAGTGTGTGTATCAAATAGAGAGGCTCACTCTCTATTTATACTAGTTTCTGACTTGACAATTACTTACCAGGGTCGACTTCTCTAGGAGAGTCTAATAGCCCTAGTGCCCCACAATTGTGGGGAATTTACCCCCTGTTCAACATGAAGGAGGGTTAACCTCTATGACTTTACATGACTTTATTACATTAATGATTCTCTCGATAGGAACATTGAGGACCAATGAAATACAATATATGAAATAAACAAGTGAATACATTCCGAAGTTACAAATACATCAACACACTGGAGTCCTCCTCCTCCTTCATCGACACATCTCCCTGTGCCGTTGCTCGGACATACTCAGCAGTGACTGCGATCCTCCTCATCAAGGGGATCCACTCTGGAGGAGCATGGTAGCATGTGGTGATCAAATCATTGTTCATGTATTGCTAGTTGTCATTAGTGACCCCATCTAGTAAATGCTCTATATCCCGACAAAGTGAGTCCAACGTACTTCGGTGCCTCCAGTTCCCAAGAAAGGGTGGATCTAACCCCTCCACCCTGCCCCTCTGTTGCTGATAGCCTGCTAGAGGGAGTGGTCCAATGTCTGTACATACACATAGTTTCTCATCAGTATCCATCACACACATAAACTGGCGACCACTAAGCTAATCACCTATATATGAATGCAACCACATAAAGCATCATGTATACGTACCTCACTTGTTCTTAATGAAATATCATCACAACTGATGCTCTATTCGATTTGGAGGTGTACATATATATGGACTCAATGACTGAGAGTCGAAATCTTTCTGGTACAATATGGAGCATCAAGTACTAGAGATACATGGAAGCACAACACTGGGTCTTTCGAACACTGTCTCCAACGCATCCCAGAAATAACAAGAGACAAGAAGTTGTGTGGGTCCAATAGTAGACTCAGCAATGTGATAGAGTAAGTTGACAACTAGGGTCTTCAACCAAATAATTAACGTACCAATACCCTGTATGAATCTCAAGAGTGTGATGATGTAGCTGAAGTCAAGCACGTGAGACACAACCATCCCAAGAGGCACTAATGAATCCTCTCAAGTGGTCTAAGGAACTCATCAATGAGGTGGATGAAAGTAGCGATACAGGGACTTCTGGGTCTATCCTATCGAATAGATGTGTTGACGTCGACAGAGGGAGACCTGCAACTAATCAAGTTAATGATGTGTCCTTGAATAGAAGCACGAGGGGGATAACCAAAGATGTGGACCAATTTGGGGACTGACACACTGAATGGGGGAACATGGGTAGGGGAGTATGGGGGACTCAAACTTCCTTTGTTCAGATAATGAAAACAGAGCTGACCTAGTAGCAAATGAAAATGACTCATGGGAGAGGGATCATAGCTGTAATACCGAGAAAATAACTGTAGATGGGAAATACTAAGGGAAGTAACTGGACTAGTAATATCCAAGGGATCCAAGGAAGAATCATCGCATAATACTCTGAACAAAGGTGACCCAATGGGGGAAAGATTCCAAATTGTGATATATGTGGTGGCTCCTAAAGACACCGTTATGACATGATTTCGTGTATTTTTAGTGAGCCCAAGCAAGTAAATTCTCGATGGTGTTTTCATATTTAGAGAGTTTGAAAACAGGAAGAAGACTCTGGTGTGTTATATTTTTTGTATGTAGTCTCCTCAGCCCAAAAAAGGATAAAAGTGTACAAAGGAAAGCTCTTCCAACCTTTGGGGAAGGACTACTCTTTACCATTGGTGTTCCAATCAGGTCGAAAAAGGTTAAACCTATACTAACTGGATGGCCATTCAAATACTTTTATGAGCATGAAGGAAACCAAGTTTGCTCGGCAATATTTTCTTGATGAGAAGGATGGAAAAGAGCTTAAAGACAACCTATAATGATCTTTTTCTAAAGTACGGTCCCAATGTCTGAGAAAGAATAAAAGTATACAAAGGGAAATGTTCCTAGCTAGATGGTTCTAGGGAGATCCTTTTCTTATGATAATATATGTGGTTTTAAAAAGGAAATAAATGAGGCCACATATATGCCCTTTCAAATACTTTAATGAGTGTGAAAGGAAGTAAGCGTGCTCGGCAATATTTTCATTCTTTTAGGAGTCAGAAAATAGATTAACAGAAACTCCGTAATGGTCACTCAAGCAAGGGGGAAGTGTTTGATATATGGAAAGATGTTATGTTGTGAACATGGTTGAGAGAATAAATGTAGAACACTGATGGGGCCCCCTTGTGGGATGATGGATGGCAGTAAAGATGGACAATTGTGCAGTATGGATGGAGTGGATGACTCGTGAACATTCCAATACATACAATGGGAGATTCACGTGATGGCATGTAAATCGGGGTGACTTTCGATAAATAGCCCAGAAAATCAAAGTGAGAGCACGAGACAAGGGTCTCATCAAAAGACAGAGGATGCTTAACCAAACCCAGTGGTGTGAACTGTATCTAAAACGGACACCGAATGACTCTGTGGTGCATGAAAGAAAACGAGACCCAATGGAGGCCTATAAATAGGGGGGACCACATGAAATGTGCCATTGTTACTTTTCAGTGTTGAGTTGGAGTGAAGGACCCCAGAGGTCATTCGCTGATTTCTTTCATTTTGATCAGTGTTTTTTTGATCTGTGACTTGCAGGTAAGAGCTCTCGTCGAACCTGAATTTTTCACTAGTTTAGTTATTAGTTTTTCTCATCCTAGGGCTTATACCGAGCTAAAAGGGATTGAGGGGCTAGGTTGCACTTTTCAATAGAAAATACGTGACCTAGGTCGCTCATATCGAGTTGACAAGAATGACCCAGTCACACCTAGCGATGAGACAGATGCGATCCAGGTCGCACCTGTTCAACAAGTATGCACGACTCCATCTCCCCTGTTTGGGGTTTTTGAGCAACTTGGGTCGCACAAAAAGGCTGAAGAGGGGTGTCTCATCCCAGGGTGAGTTTTTTTTTGCGTGATTGGACCTGAAAGGGACTATGTGTATGTGTAGGATTCCATGGGTGACATGGCGAGAGTGGGACATTGGTACCTTGCGAGAGCAGGCATTAGAGGATGGGGCGATGGTGGACACACTTTCCTAGTGTGGGATACTAAAGTACTTCCATATCCTGCTCATGCGTTCAACCAAGTTGTTGTGATGTTGAGTCTTTTATCATCCAGGAGGAGCAGATCAAGATAACGCTCCTCGATATCTATTTTCTCACTGGGATCCCTATGTTGGGTGTGATCGACCTTTGTGAGAGGCATTACTATGCCTCTAATATGGTGCACTCGTCGTACATACTGGTGTGTCACATTGATATCCTTGCAACTCGAGATGTGGTGGTGATGGTGCTACGGGTACTTGGGTCATCGGGACCTCACAAGGTCTCAAGTGGCCAGCTCTAGATTATGGAGCATGTGCTTAGGGACACCTAATCTGGGTGGGCCTAGATGTACTTGACACAAGTTCGATGTGTGCTGAACCATGCCATGATGGTGGGAGGGGATTTTTGTTTCCCCTCATTTTTGTGCTCATTATTTTTTGAGCGATTGTCGACCCTACAACTGCACGTGGTGGTGCTGGAGGGAGGACCTCATGAGCCTTGCATGAAGAGATGGAGCGAGATGATGATCTGGGAGGGAGGCGACCTAGTGGGCTAGTTATTTACTCAGGAGCTTTTTGTGCAGTGGAGGAAGCTACCATTCCTTATAGAGGACTACCCATATGTGAGGATGGACTACTAGGGAGATCCTGAGATGCGTTGAACTCCATTATAGGACTGGGGACATGATGGTATGTATACATGATGTTTCATGTGGTTGCATTAATATATAGGTGACTAGCTTAGTGGTAGCTAGTTTATGTCTATAATGGATACTAACGACATACTGTGTGTATGTGAAGACATCGGACCACGCTCTCCACCCGCTCACGGCACCAGAGGCACCGGAGTACGTTGGAATCACTTCGTCATGATATAGAGCATTTACTATATGGGGTCACTAATGATGGTTGGTAGTACCTAGACGACGATTTGATCGCCTCATGCTACCATGCTCCTCCAAGGTGGATCCCCTTGATGAGGAGGATCGCAATCGCTGTTGAGTATGTCCGAGCAGCGGAACAAGGCGATGTGCCAATGGAGGAGGAGGCAGAATCTAGTGAGGAGGACATGGAGAAGGACACAGGCCCATAGTACTAGGAGGAGGACTTTGAATCTGACTAGTAGCTAGTGGTGCTACCCCTAGTGCAGTGGTGTGTTAGGATGTTTGTATGATATGTATGCTCAGCTGAAAAATCTTATGGGGATTCTCGCTTTGTAGTGAACATTATGTCATGATATATCTATCTATCTATCTATATATATGCACATGGATGCACTTTTTATATGTTTTTTATGAGTCTTTTTTATGGTGATGCCTATATGATGTATATGACATATGTATGCATGACTATATGATGATGCATGATGCGGTTTTATTTCCTATATGCGATGATTGATATGAAAATCTAGAACGTCATTAGCCATTTGGTCTACATGACTATATAGACTTTTGGGAACATGCATGAATGAAATGGATTCAAAATGTCTAACCAAGTATCTAGTGTGCAAGGAATTTCTAAAGAGACAAGGATTGCGTACCTAATAGCAGTTATTCAACTGGGAGACAAGCAGTTGGCAGTCTAAGAAGACAACAAGGTGACAAATACCCAAATGGAGGGTAGCAGCTAGGAGGCCGATGACACCATCGTACTCAGCTTGTTTGTTGGTAACAATACCAACACGCATTCTGTCAATATGGATCAACTCAAGTGACGGGGAATAAATGACGCACACAACCAAGGTGAGATTAGGTGACCATCTACTTCCTCCATCAATGAACCTAATGTAGCGATGCAAGGTAGGATCCATCTAGAGCAACCAAGAAAACAAACTATAAGACTCATGAAAATAACGGTGCAAAAAAAAAATGAAAAACTATGACACAAGTGACTCATGGTGGGTAAAATTAGGCATAGAACCTCTTGAGGTAGAGCCCGTTGCGGAGATTCTTCAAAAGGTGGTCATCAGAGTCAGTAAGGATATATGTCCCCTTGCGAAGGTAGTGATGGATGACATATGGGTTGTACCACATGGAATTAAGCTTCACTTCCCCTAACTTATCATTGGCTTGGTCATAAATGAGGATGAGATCACCTTCGCTAAAGGTGCGAGGATGGACATGGGAGTTGTAGTGTGACTTCGATCGAGTCTTGGATGCTTTGATCATCTAGAGAGAAGCACAACGATCATCATTGGTTTGTTAAATCAAATAATACTTTGTTCTAATGGTGAGGTATCGGGGAGGAGCTCGACGGCAAGGTAAAGCGATGGAATCTAGCACTCAATGGGATGTACTGACTCTACACCGTGTACTAAGTGAAATGGGGTAAATCGGTGGCATTATTTTTTGATGTTTGGGAGGCCCAGAGGGTAGAAAAGAGAATATGGTGCTAGTTGGATTTGTGGTTGCTCGCCATCCACTGGAGCATGGTTTTGAGGATCTTGTTGACGACCTAAACTTGATCGTTTCCCTGAGGATAGTATGTGGAGGAGTGTAATGCCCCGGTTTTGACCCCATTGCATTAGATGTATATGATGTATATATTGTAAATAATCATGGTGTGGAGCTAAAGGCCAAGGCCCCACCATTGATCGGTCATGTTATGTTTTGGATTTAAATTTGTCACCGATTGTATATCAGGGCATGCGCCATATTTTATGTTGGTCATCATGTAAATATGCATCTATAATTAATTAAATGAACCCGACCAGCTACGATCGCGGCAAATAAATCGAAAGGGGCATGATTTTCACAAGGATAGGGGTGGGGGAAATTGTCAACCTTGGCTAATGAGAGAAAAACCCATATGTCTTCTTCCCTTGCTTATTCCAACCACTTTCATTAAGAAAGGTCGCTGGTGGTTGAGGCAGTTAATGGTTTTGGGAGTGGGGTGGCAGGACTGTCAGTCCTCACCCACACGCACACTCCACTAGTAAGAAGCTCTCACGCACTCTTCACTCACGTAGGAAATACCATTATGCTCTCCACACCTGTGCTGAACATCCACGCACTATCCAATTCGCGGCCTCACGATTTTGCTGCTCGCCCTCACGCAGGAATGGAATTCGTGTTCCTCCTCACGCACAGGAATTTCCTGGCTTTACCCCTGTGGTTTTCTTCTGTGGATTTGTGAATAGTGTGGCCATATCCTTTACTCACGGGCTGATTCGTGGGTTCTGCATTGTGGTCTGCGTACATTTTTCCCAGCAGCATTGGTTGTGCAAAATGGGTCGTTGTTCCCCACGTCATTGGTAATATGTATGCTGAAGCATTTTGGAGATGTGGTGTTTTTTCCCCCGTGGGAATTGTGTTTGTTGTTGTGTTTGGGACTGTGTAATTCACTGGGGAGTCTTTTTCCTGTTTAAGCTGTGACAGCTAAATTAATTGCTTGAGTGCAATGGTTGGTCTTCGGACTGTGAGAGGAGCATGGATGTTGGCTTAGATTTGCTTGATAAAGCTAGTGGCTGANTTCTTCTCCATCACCCCTGAATAGCACTGGAAGGGAATGTAGGGCCTGAGGGACTGTGTAGCAGAGAAGGGACTGATTCCTTGTGTTGGGTGTGTTTGGGGTGTCTTAGAGGCCAAGCTAGTTCTGGTGTAGGTGTTCTTGGCTCTATAATGAGCTCACCATCTTAGCAATTTTCCTTCTCTAGCTCAGCAATTTTCCTTCTCCAGCTCCCTAATGGCCTGATAAACCCAACTCTGTTGGCTTGGCTGTGTGTTTTGTGTATCCTTGGCTATGTGTAAGCCTGCTGTTCCCTTATTCCTTGGAGAATCATGCCTAGCTCGGGGGTGGCAGCGTTGATGAGAGATTAAGGAGCACGCTGGCCTATGGTTGGGCGGAACGTTGCAGCAACGTAGCTGGTTGCGGATGGACTTCTTCATAAGATAAGTGATCTTGTGTATTTTACTTCTGCTATCTTAATTACTGTTAATGATTGTAATGAACATGTGGAATGAATGCTGGTTGAATGTATGATGTTTTCCGCTGTGTCTGATAGATGATTGCATCTATGCATGATAAATATTCATGTGAGCATATTCTAGTTCAAAATACAAGTTTAAGCATTCTGTTTCAGCAATTTTGCATATGCATATGTTCATGGGGCTCTTAGCCCGGGTGTTTGAAGCTTGTAGTCGCGTCCTCTTTACTGGTCGGAGGCATGGAGACGTGACAAGGAGTACCGCCAGTGGTCGAACTTCAACATGGTCAAAATATCTATCCAAACCATGTCTTCAAAATGAGAACCATGATCTAAGACTATATTCTGGGGGAAACCAAAATTTGTGATAACGTGGTTAAAAAAGAATCGTGCCGCAATGTCGGCCTTACAATTGAATGTAGGCATGGCCTCAACCCATTTAGTGAAATAATCACGACCACGATGATGTACTTATTATTGTCGGTCAAGGTGGGATTACAAGTCATGAAGTCAATCACCCACTTGCAGAAGGGACCGACTATGACCACATGATGTAACAAAGTAGGAGGAGTCCTTGCTTTTGTAGCAAAGAGTTGACAGTTGCGGAAATGTTTAACTGCATGGATGCAATCGGCAAATATGGTAGGAAAAAAACATGTACAGAGAATATTTTTGGTGATAGCCAAACCATATAGGTGGCCACCATAGGCTCCACTGTGATAGTCATTCAATATTTTTTCATCCTCATCATGGGTGAAGCAACGCCGTAATATGGCATCGATGCCCCGACGATACAAGACATCCCCTATGAGAAGATAGCAAGAATATTGGTTTTGAATGCGTCAATAATATTCATGGCTTAAATGAGCCTCAAAGTTTTGAGTGCACAGGTACAGGAGAATGCCCCCATACCAGGGGTCTTCCGTGGGTATGACAAATATAAATTCATTCGGAAGTTTGACTATAATAGGTGATGAAGCAGATGACAGAGGGAGGTCTATCATTAAGGTAGGTAATGCTAGAGATTTGGTGCTTTTAGGGGCAACAAATCCCAAATCGTACTCCTGGAGAATGATGATCCACTTGGCAGCATGACCTTGAACAAGGAGACGGCTCAAGAGATACCTCATGGGGTTGGAATTGGCCACAACTCGAGTGCAGCTCAAAAGGATGTAATAGTGTAGCTTCTGAACAGAAAATACGACAGCGAGGGCCATCTTCTCTTCATGTGAGTGGCGTAAAGAGGGACCAGAAATCTTTTGACTTACATAATAGATCACATGCTCTTAACGAGCATCATCTTCTTGGACCAAAACTCCAGCGATGGAATTTTCAGATGCTGACACATAGAGAATGAAATCCTTAGTGAAGTCACGTGGAGACAACAATGGAGAGGAAGCCAGAGCTTGTTTCAATGCGTCAAAATCATCTTGTGCATGCTTATCCCAAACAAATGAAATGTTTCTATGGAGCATTCGTAAGAAACCATGGACTTTTTTTGCATAGTCCGGAATGAAACGACGAAGGAAATTGGCCTTTCCTTGGAGACTTTGCAGTTGTCGCAAAGTACGTGGTGAGGGAAGATTTAGAATGGCTTGAAAATTCATATGGTCGACCGAGAGCCCCTTGTGGGAAATGATAAACCCGAGTAAATGCCTAGCTAGGACACAAAACACACACTCGAGAGGGTTCAAGCGGACGTTGTATTTGCGACATGGTAAGAAGACTTACCGTAATTCGTCCAGATGCTGTGAACGCTTTCGAGAGAAAGAGGTGAGGTCATCTAGGTAGACAAAGATGATATGGATAAGGTCATGGAAGCAGAATGTCATGGCCCACTAAAAAGTGGCTCCAACATTTTAAAGGACAAATGGCATAACTCGATACGCAAATGTGCCCCGGGTGGTTGTGAAGGTAGTATTGTACTGGTCTTCTTGTTGGATCACAATTTGGTTATATCTAGAAAAACCATCCATGAAAGAAATGACTTCATGTCCGACACAGGCGTCAATGATCTGCTCAATGAACGGAGTGGGGAAATTGTCCTTGGGACATGCCAAGTTCAAGTCACAAAATTTAGTACATAAACGAATGGTACCTTGTTTTTTATTAACGGGAACATGATTGGAAACCCAAGTGGTATACACAATGGGGTATATGAAACCTGATTTATGTAGTTTCTTGATATTGAATTTGACACCAGGAGCCTTTGAGGGGTGAATGGGTTTTTGTTTTTGGCGAACAAGTGCTACATCATGCCATGTGTCGATACAATGTTCGATGATAGATGGGTCAAGCCCAGGCATCTCAATATATGACCAAGCGAAGATATCACGAAATTCCTAAAAAAGTGTCGTGCATGAAGCAACTTATTCATGGGAGAAAGACGCTCCCAGTGTAATATCTTCAATTTCCTCAGGGTTGGTTGATATATTGATCTTCATAGTTGGTGAAATGTTAGTCATGTTTCCCTCTTTAAAGGCATCGAGTGCTGGAATGGGGTTCTTGAACCAGTCTACTTTTCCCTAGATGAAGTCTTTTGCTTCAACTGAGTACTGATTTGACGATGAGAATGGTTCATCGGGAATAAAGAATGAGCGATGGTTCATGTCATCCCAAGGGTAATCAGGAGTCAAAAGAGCTTCAAGAATATCCTCATCATTGTTGAAACAATGCGTGCATAGATTGGAGGGATCCTCTACAACTAAGGAGACGGAAGGACTAGCGGAACTGGAGATCATGTATATGGTGTTGTTTGTGTCCAAGGAATAATATGGAGGGTAGATCTCCTCAAGGATGCTAATGTCGGACTCGCGAAAGTGTTTCAGAAGGTCGCGAAGGGATGACTGATACTCGGACAATTTTGGGAAATGGTGAGAGTAATGAACATACAAGCCACAGACTACGCAAAGATGGTTGGTTTTCAAGGACTTGTTCTTAACCATCGACGGATTTGGGACGGTGACTACTAGAGTGCCATCAGATGTAGCCATAGCTTCCTTGTGGGTGTGAAGGATAGGAAACTATGGAAAATTTCATGTCATATGACCTTGGATATCACACAATGCGTAAGGGGGAGTCGGACGAGGTTCAGTCGTTGCTTTGGCGGCCTTTCCCCCATCCTTCTTTGGAGGAGGAGGGGTAGGCGTGGAGATAGGAGTAGTCTTTGATGGACCAAGAGGTAGGCGAGACAATGTCTCAATGGGTTGGATGGGGGTAAGCACAACCTGGGGAACCGATGGTTGAGTGTGTGGATCAAGGTACCACACAGGATTCCCAATGTGAAATTAGGCAAGTTGAGAGTAGCCATAACAGGCTTGCTCTCGATGCCTTATGGTGGAAAAAGGAAGGGAATCATGTGGATCAGGAATGAACCCCTATAATTCCTGGGTGACTGTGGTGGTGGTTGTGATCGAGGTTGCAATGTGGTTGGGATGGTACCGAATGTGATCATACATAAATCCAATATGTCAGTTCGTGAACAAGACTAGGCCAGTAGAAGATAAAGATGGAATGGACATGCTTTCAATGGTGGAGCTAATAGTCAGAAGGATATGTTACGTCGTGGCCGACCCCTTAGGATCATAGTATGTCAAATGGTTGATAGTCACGATCTTCCCATCATGAGGGAACATCAAGAGTCATAAGATGGTAGAGGCCACGGATCACATGGAATACATGTAGCTATGTCCTATGAAGAGGTTGTAATCAAGTTCGACATTGAAAACCTCAATGTCAATCAAAAGCATTTTTTCAAATAACTCAACAGGGACATTCATGAGAATCCCCTGGGACTGAGTAGAGTGACCATCGTATGCATAGAGAGCGATAGTGGAAGGTTGAACGGTAGGGGACCTGAGTTTCTACCAAATAAAAGTTGACATAACATAGGTGGATTCCCCCTCATTAATAATGCATCGATGCACAACCAAATTCCGAATTGAGACCGGGACTTGGAAGGCAACAGTAGACAGTATCTCGGGTTCTCCTTGATCCAAATTGAAGATCATCAATATGGAATCAGAGGGATCAACAAAACCTATCACAGACAACAACGCTTTACACTATGATGGGCAAGTTTTAAGCACTTTTAAAGTGGACATGGTTGTAGGATATTGGGACAAGTCGTCAACTATTCTATAGTTGATGGAAACTCTGGCAGTAGCATTGTTTGTGACACAATGCATAGAAAATCCTGGGACTCTGGCCGCCCCATCCATGGGAGCTCTCAGTAAGTGGAGAGACATGTCAGAATTGGTAGAGGTGGACGTCACTGATTGGTCAATGATTTCTATGGTGGATCCATACTGGTTGCATCGAGTCTGGAGGTCGACTTTAGAAGACAATGTCATGAGGTGATGGACACTAGCCTCGGTAGGTGGGGCCACAGTAGGAGCTGCGGGAGGAGGCATTGTTGTTTAGGATGAAGCAACCTTGTAACCTAGGGTCTAGGGTTACCAACTTACTACTAACTCGCAAACAATCAGCTTTTTACAGGGAATGGAAAGAGAATAGGAAGAAAATATTGACTTACCCGATTAGGGATGGTTGATCCAAGCTTGATCTTCTCTCGCTCCACTCCTTTCCAAAGCTTCTAAGGATGTACCACTTCACTTGCAAAGAAAAAATCCTTCAAGTAATATATCATGCATATATATATCAAAGGTTAGATGAAAAGAATATTAATGATATAAACAAACATATTCATTAACCAATACACATGAAATATACACAATACGAGATTGGAAGAAGAATTCTCTTTTTTAACAATCAATGAATAAGATAAGAATACAACCCAGCTTCTGAGACAAGGACTCCTCTGCAACCAAAGGACTTTGAGTTCTGCTGCTCCAAGACTTTGAAGGTATACCACCAGCATAACTTTTCTCTCCAAAATTGATTGATTAGCCCCCACCCCAAGGCCTTTATTTATACTTTTGGAAATAGAGTGGTTTTGAAGGTTGGGATGGTTGAGATGGTTGGGATAGTTATGGCTTAGGCTCCAACTAATCTCATCTAATATCGATTTATATTTTTTAATGTCGAATTAAGGTATACGCGGGTATTAATATAGGCAACTTGTGTATGATACGTGAGTTGCTCAAAGGGAACTCATGTATTCAAGTATACGCGGGCTGCAATGCAAATACTCGCATATGATACGCGAGTTTCAATGCATATAGTCGTGTATGCAACCCAAAACTCATAATACAAATATACAAGGTTGGTTTGAGGATAATGCATCAAAGGCCATGCCCATCTATAGTTTTTTGGCCACTTCAATCCAAATTTGTCCTTTTGTGTACCAACATGAGGAATGTCTGTACTCAGAGGGAAGCGATGGCCAAAATACATTATAATCATTATCTTGGAGAACTTAGAAGTCCAAGGAAGTAGAGGAAGTACTTGAAACAAATACATATCAATGTCATATACAAAATCATACCTGAGGATGCCATGTTCAATATAATGGAACACTAGCTCATTTACACTATTTGAGGATGCCATGTTCAATATACAGGTACAAGACCACCTATATTATAAAGGTGGATCAAAGCCACAATATACAATAATGACGAGTCTTCAAAAATATGGAAGCCATGTAAGTGAACACAACACAATCTTGCGCAACTTAGGTTATAGATGTGAACCTAAGGTCTTCATCAAAATCCAAAGGAACCAGTACAATCCAGGCCATGTGAATAGATGTGTCGAAGTCAAACATGGAAATGATTCAAGAGATTGTCAATCAATAAGTGATAATTCACAACTGAAGCAAAGAAATTCACCAAGGATGAAAGTGAATCCTAGGGTACCATCATCAAAACTCTAGGTCTTCATCTTCAGGAGATACTGATGAGAAATCGTGCTGTGATGAGGAAGGAAATAGATCCTTCAACAGATCACAAGAGTGACTAGGAACTGGATAAAGGAAGATAGACATAAGTGATATCAGATAGGATAATGATGGAATCAGTATAATAAGCATAAACAAGAATAAATCCTTGAACAATGAGCATGACACAAAGATGACCCAAGGAAGCTTTTAACTTTACAGATAGGACAACTAGACTTATCTATCATGTAGGAGACATGATAAGATTCCTCAGGCATAAATGACAAGTGGAGGAGTAAGAAACTTGAAGTGATAGCTGAACTGAAAGTGTACACTGATACATGAGTATCGAAAAGTTCAGAGAGTGCTATGTTCAAGGAGGACATGCTGCCACTGATTGTAACCCAAAAAGAGAACTTCTTCTTTATCTTTCCTGTTAGATTTTAACGAGTCCAGGAAAGTCAACTTCAGTTTCTCTTCATTTTTGACAAGCTTGAAGAGAAGAGGGAATAATGCTTGATAATGTCACTTATTCGTGGATTTTACGAGCCTGAACTTGTACATGCTCTCTTGGCGTTTTTATGTTTAGAGAGTCTGAAAACTCCAAAGAAGACTCCAGGGGGGTCCTTTTTCGTCCAATTTAGTCTCCTGAAACCGAAAAAGTATAAAAATATCTCAGAAGAACTCTCTTAACTTCCGATGAAGAAAAGGTGAACCTTTTTCATACTTAGTCAGGGAGGTTCGAAAAAGGTTAAATTACCACCTACCCAACTCTCCTTCAAGAGTAGCCTATAGCTTGAGTTTTACGAGCATGAAGGAAAGCAAGATTACTCGAAAAGATCCATTTGAGTACGAGGAATGGGGCTTACAATAGTAAACTTGATTTTTTTTCTTATTGTTTAACGAGTATGACAAAGACATAAAGTACACTCAAAATATTTTTCATGTTTAGGTCTAGAGTACGAAAAAGAGAAAACTAAGCTCATACTGGGCGTTCCTTTTTCGTAAGTTTATTCCCTCAGGTTCGGAAAAGTGATAAACCTATGCCTGAGAATACTCTTCTCAATTCCGTAGAAAAGAGAGTGATCCTTTCTTGTATCATTCCACATGGTCTGAGAAAGAGATATCCTACCACCAATGTGGATGCCCATTCACATATTCTTAACGAGCTTGAATGGACAAGTTTACTCGGCAGTCAAGTCTATTTTAAGGATTTAGACATGGGCTTGAAGAAACTCCATAAGGGCGGGGAGCCTTAGAAAGGGGATAGCTTGTAAAAAGAGACCAAAATGAGGCTCAATTTGGCATGAAAAATAGCTAAGAAGGATCCCCCTAACCTACGACAAATGTGACATGAGCACCAAAAGACAATGAATGTGTTCTAAGCTAGGGTACTCATGGAAGGAAAGCCCTATCCACAGAAGAACAATGATATAGAAAAGGTACTAATGGTTGAAATACCATAGTCTGTGGTCAAAGTAGTAATCCTAGGGTTAAAGCAGATTAAGTATAAATGCAAAAATGCATATAAATGATCAAAATCCTACCCTATATGAGTGAAAAATGACTTTGAATAGCCTTGGACCTGTTTCATTAGGTAAACATAATATGGCATTAGTTTGATTTTAATAAAAAATACAAACTATAGGTTAAAAACCCACTTTTCGAAATAATTTCTATAAATAGTGCAAAAATAGAAATCAAATTCACCATTTCACATTTTTACCCAATATAGACAAGTTTTACCTCTACCTTCAATTGCTCAGTGTGGTCAAACCACTAGACAATTTTCCAATCCGCAAGTGTCAGGTAAATCATGATCTCTCCCTGCTCTTTCATTTCATCCAAGCAATTTTTTAATTTTATGAAAAATTTGATGTTTTAGGCCAGTTTTAAGAAGGTGGCGCTGTATACGCCGATATGCAACGTAGACAGTCGTGTACACATAGACAGACGATATGCAAGTATACTGCACGACATCGGAAAAGGATTTTTAGGGCCAAAATCAAAGTTTTTTGAATGAATTTAATGTTTGAAAATGGCTTTATTGAAAGGCTGAAACATGGTGTTGAAGTGGAGGGAAAGGGAACATGAAGACATGAACGAAGATGCTCTTCGAAGTGTCCCCATGGTGCATGCATTACAGAAAAGTGGGTTGCTTAAATTCTTTTGTACCTCACCTATGCGATCCAATGTCCGCTTACTAGAGTTTTTGATAAACTACTGGGATAATGATCTAGGTGCATTTGACATACAAGGTGAGATTCTAGAGATTACACTGGAAGAAATCTATTTCATATCGGGTTTGTCACAATGGGGAGCTCCTGTCAACTTGGAAGGTACCGGTAGGGGCAGTGACCTTCTAAGTGTTTAGAAATACATTGACACTTACTATGCACCTGGTACTCAAAAAAGGGGTACTTGCATCCCTATTGTTCATATTCGCAGCTTGCCATTACAGGTGTTGGTAAGCTCATTAGTGAGGGTTGCATGATCATCATCAATTCATCTTGCAACATGAAACCAAATGAGAATTGCGGTGGAATGTCTACAGGGAGCCTTATTTGACTGGTGCTCAGGAGTAATCCCGATAATGAAGAAGCAACTCTTTGATTGCAAGAGAGGCCAATGGAAAAAAATTCGGTTATTCTAGCATATTGGTGGCCTTTTTCTTTGAGAGAGTGCCCGGTCTCAGTCCTGCAGTACCTCTACTAGCTTTCTCTCCCCGTCAACCTAGACTGAGTAGGTGGGGAGAAATATTCCTTCACCAAGGTGGCGGTGGATCGGTTTAGAGTGTGTACGATGATGACTTCTACCTATGGTGGGAGTGACAACTACCAGTACTGGAGCAGTTTCCATATGCTGGGATGGATTTCTGGGGTGACAATAACCTTGTCCTCCCTCCTAGAGGAGCACGGGGAGCATCAGGTATTTTGGTTTTTCAAGTTTTTAAAATTTTCTGAATTTTAGTCATAAATATATATACATATGTAAAAGAGTTTTAATCCTTTAAATGTTTAAAAATGCATATATTGGACCAGTCCACCCTGTTGGGCATCCTCGTATGTATGTGAGACCAGTGGCAGAAGAGGATCATGGTTTGATTAGGTTTCTTGAGGGGAAGCTGGCCAAGCTTACCCAAAGAGTACCTACTTTATGTATTGAGCAGATCCCTGCATTTATGCAGGAACTAGTGGTTGGTATCCCACCTATCTGGATACGCCCTATGAGAAGGGTAGCTAGAGCAGTGCTTGTTTACATAGAGGCCGCTGAGGCTGCTGCAGCTGAACAAGCTGAAGAAGTCCAAGAGCAGGATGACCAGGATGATCAAGGTGGCCAGGGTGGTCAGGATGACCAGGGTGGTCAAGCTTAGACCTAGCAGCATTTTATGGATTACGATCCAAATTTTGTATATTTTTTGTATATTATACAGTTATGACTAGATCCGAGGACCAAAAAATCGACCTATCTATATGGACATATATTCACACACACACACACACACACAAATATATATATTGCCGATTTATTTACATGTGTTTTTTTCAATGCATGTGTTGTGTATTTTTATGAAATATGTTTTAAGTGACAATCCAAGATATAATTCACATATGCATTAGTTAATTAATTTTGATTTCTTGGAATATGATTAAATGTAATAAAATCAAAATTTCTTTCCAATAACCTAACTTACATAAACTGACGTAGTAGAATAGGGTTTCACACATAATAAGCTTGATTGAGTTGGGAAACTACCAGTTGAGAGTCAAGCCTGACTTCCAACTAGATAATGCCTCGTGACAAGGCATACCATAAAATATTAATGATGGCCTTGTACTCAGCCACATTATTGGTAGCAGGACCTAGGAAAGTTCCTCCAGAGGCAACTAGTTGTCCTGAGGGTGAGTAAATAACCCATGCACCTGAAGCCAGGTTGCAAGTGTGAAGACTAGCGCCATCTGCAAAACCTGCGAACCACTCGGAAGACATATGTAACAACCAACAAATGATATAAGAACACAAACCGGTGAACTATTGTACATAAAGTTACATATAATAAAAATACAAGAAAAAGTGCTAAGCCTAAGCATAGTACATTTTCAGGTAGAGCCCATTTCTAGGCTCAGGCAGCTTATTTCCCTCGAAATCAGTTAATTCATATGCACCTTTCTTCAAAAATTTTGACAAGACATAAGGTCCTAACCACACAGACCTGAATTTTCTTACCCTTAGGGGTTCTTTGTCCTGGTCCCAAAGCAAGACAAGCTCCCCTTCAGAAAAAATCCTAGGTTTGACCAATTTATCGTACTGACTTTTTACCCTATTTTTGTGAGCCTCGTTTGCTATCAGCACATCCCTACACTGTTCATCTAGATGTTCTAAGTGTAACAAATGTTCTTCCATCTCAGTCGTATCAAGTAGCACATGAATAGAAATCTTTAAAGATGGGATTTTTCATTCAACCTGGGTTACTGCTTCCACCCGGTGAACGAGTTGGAAAGGAGAAAACCCTGTGGCAATTTTCACATTGGTCCGATAATCCCAAAGTGCAGGATACATCATGATGTGCCAATTTGATCGGGCTACATTAATAGTACGCTTGAGAATAGTCTTCCAGGTCTTATTTACTGCCTCGAATTGACCATTCGCTTTTGGGTAGAAAGAAGATGTTTGTTCTTGTTTAAACCCTAGCATAGTGGTCAATTCAATCATCATGCTGTTTTGGAAGTGACTGCCATGGTTAGTGACAATCTATTTAGGTATACTGAAACGTGTGATAATTTGGTTGAAAACGAAAAAAGCTGCAGTTTCCCCATCAACTTTATAGGTGGGCATTACCTCTTCCCATTTCGTGAAGTAATCTACAGTGACAATGATGTATTTGTGCCCCCCAGCTGAAACTGGGTTGCACATCACGTACTATATCCCCCACTTAGTGAAGGGGCCCACTGAGACGATGGGAAATAACGGAGCAGGATGCGACCGCATCTTTCTGGTGTAAACCTGACAAGGATGACAACACTTCATAGCTTCCACACAATATTTAAATATCGTGGGCCATAAATAACCGACACGTAAGATCTTCTGGGCCATTGCTAACCCAGATAAATGACCCCCACATGACCCGCTATGGGCATCAGTTAGGACAATATCGGCCTCTTAGTGCGTAAGAAATCGACGCAAAACAGAGTCTACCCCTCTACGATATAAAGTATCTCCAATAATGAGGTAGTTTTTTGCATGTAAGCATATTTTGCGCTGTTCTTCCCATGAAATGTTTGCAGGGTACTTCAAATTCTGGAGATAGACAAGTATATATCCGTACCAAGGGTTAGAGGTGGAAATAAAAAAGATGTGCTCATCTGGGAATGAGTATTCTTCAATGGATACATCTTCCTCAACCAGAAATTCTGCAATGAGCTCCACAAAAACTAAGGATTTTTTGGATTTGGTGGATTGAAAATCTAAGTGAAACTTCTAGAGAATGACTATCCATTTGTTGAATTTGCCTCCAACTATCCGTCGGGAAAAAACATACTAGAAAGGATTAACATCCGCCACTACTGTCATAGTCCTCAGTAAGATGTAGTGACACAACCGCTGAACAACATACACAGCTTCTAATGCCAACTTTTTGACGTGGGAATACCTAAGTTTAGGGCTAGCTAAAGCACAGCTAAGATAGTAGACGACATGCTCTTAGATATTATCATCCTCTTGGACTAGTACTACCCCTATGGTCTGCTCAGATGTAGCCAGATATAATATAAAATCTTGAGAGTAATCTGGCAGATGCAGTAAAGGTGCCGACAACGAAGCTTTCTTTAATTCCTTGAATGCAAGTTGTGCGGTTTCATCCCATACAAATGGGGTGTCCTGCTTCAATAGGCGCATTAAACCTTTATTGATCTTGGCATAATTCATGATAAAATGTCGAAGGAAGTTGGACTTCCCTTGCAGGCTTTGAAGCTGCCTAATGGAACGAGGAGGAGGCAGATTTACTATGGCCTCAACTTTCAAAGGATCCACCTGAATACCTTTGTTAGAAACAATGAACCTGAGTAGCCTACCTGAATCGACACAAAAAACACATTTGTGGGGATTCAAACATATTTTATAATGTCTGCATCTTTCAAAAATTAAATGCAAGTGATCTAGGTGATCAATCCTCTTTCGAGAATGTGCTGGAAGATCATCTAGGTAGGGTTCGACAATAGACTTGAGGTCATGAAAGGAAAAATTCATTTCTCGCTGAAAGGTAGCCCCTTCATTTTTCAATCCAAAAGGCATTTTCTTGTACACAAATGTACCCCACAGACAAATGAAAGTTATTTTATGCTTGTCTTTCGGTTTAATTTGAATCTGATTATATCTGGAGAAACCATCCATAAACGAAAAGACTTCACTCCCCGCATAAGCATCAATCATTTGATCTATGAATGGTGTGGGGTAGTTATCTTTAGGACATGCTTTGTTTAAATCATGAAAGTCAGTACAAACGTGTATTGTCCCTTTCTTTTTTTCTACAGGAACAAGGTTGGATACCCATTCTATCAAAGCTATCGGGTAAATGAAACTGGCTTTCAGCTGTTTTTCAACTTCAACCTTAACAGCTGCCACTTTATGCGGATTGACAGGTCTAAGTTTTTGTCGAATTGGTTTGGCATCAGGATAGGTTTGGATTTCATGTTCGAATATCGATGGATCTATGCCTGACATCTCCTTATATGACCAGGAAAACACATCGCAGAATCCTTTAAACAAGTCTATATAGATTGCAATCTCCTTCGGAGAGCAGTTTGCACTGATATATACATTTTCCACAATGTTTGGGTTTGCAGAGATGTTGATAGGAATAGTAATGGAAATTTTTTCCATTTTTCCCTCAACAAATATTCCCTCCCTAGGTAAGGGATTAATCGGTGTATCAGTATCACCCGCCAGTCTCATATGGAACTCTTGATTTTCAATCCTGCTTAACTTTGAAAGAAAATAGGATCGATGGTGAAGATATTCACAGATCTTATCTCGTCCACACATAGCTTCTAGAATGGCTTTGTCATATGGAAAAACCATATCTAAGCAATCTTCAGTATGGAAAGAGTTCTCTGCCCAAGTAGGCAGATATTCTTCTTCCGGCTCCTCTGAGACTGTGAGAGGGACCGGAATGGGATCAACAGCGGTATGAATGACATCTTGATAAGCTACTTCTGTTGTCAATAAGGGAACTTTAGTTTCATGATGAGAAGGAAGAACCCAAGGGTCCATTCTATCGACAACCATTGCAATAGAATTCCCTACACTAGTAGAACCTAAGTAATTAATCGAAGCTGGAAAATCAAATGTGCCAATCAATGATGAATACATTCCAGCCCCTAAGCTCTTTGAAGCAGGTTTAACCTGATCATAAGTCCAACTTCTTCCCAGGAGAAAGTTATAATCCAAAGGTGCATCAATCACCTCTACCTCAATAGACACTACCTTCCCTGCCAACTTTATTTCAAAAGCTGGTAGGATACCATGTGGACGAAATGAACTTCCGTCGAAAGCAGTAAGTAGGGTGTTCGATGGAACTAGCTCTGGAGATCCAAGAGCCTTCCAACAAGACAAGGACATGACACATATGGAAGCGCCTTCATCGACAACTGCCCTTTCGATGGTTTTTCCACCATGGATGACATCTATCGATAAGGCCACATGATACGGTAGGCAAATTTTGATGTCAGACAAATTAAACTTTGCCATGAGGCTCGATGAATCCATATGACCTAAGGCTACTAAGAGTGCATCTCGATGGGCAAGACAACTCTGTAACACCTCTAAAACTGACATCACACAAGGGGTTTGTGCTAAATCTTCAACTATAGAGTAATTGGCTGCAACCCTAGCATTACGATTGTGTAATGTTTTCTTTAAGACACCTTTTGGTATCTTGGGCATAGTTTTGACAAGTTTTTCAATTGTGAGAGGGTTAGAAGTTTCACCTATAGAATTACCCTTCTCCAAAGCCTCTGTCTCATAGTTCTTATTCCTATTCTGGAGTAATTTCTGGGATCAAACCATGTTGATATAATTTGGGTCATGGGAATTCGGGGTGCCCCCTGCTACATTTGAAGCTGAAGAAGAATTCTGTCCTTGGGGAAAAGGATCCTTCAGGATAGTCGGTTGTTGGATTTTGAGCAGCTTCTGAGCTTGGTCCATAAGGGGACATTGATGGGTCAGTTGATATTCCTGGCACAACTTACATGGAAATTTCACCTTCTTCTTCTATTCCCCCCCCCCATCAGCATTGTTAGTGGGTTTCGACTTGTTTTGGTTTCCCTCACCTTTCTTCCCCTTTTTCTTTTTCCCACCAAGCTGTTAATTTCCCTTTTGGGAGGATTGTGCAAAAACATTTTCATTCTGGGGTGAGGGGGCAGCCTTTGTTGCCTCCGTCGTAGAGTGTATGATGGAAAACTCATGGATTTGTTTAGCCAAAGACTCCACAATGGGAGATTTCACTGAACCAACCACACCATCGGCATGGGGTCCAGGCTTAGGTTTTTCAACACTATGGGTTGGTCTTGGTGCATCATGGATGATTTCATATAGAATCCCAGACTGAGAATATATCAAATCTAACTGCTGGGCCCTGAGGATAGCCTCTTCCTCATTAGTTATTCCTGAAGTGGATACATCCTTAGATATATATGGCAATAAGGACTTAAGGAACCATTCTAACAAGAACTTGGGAGGGATAGTGGCCTTAATAAGTCATTTCCACCTTCACCACTCTTGGATGTGATCCAAAATGTGAGTGGCTTTGTCCTGCCAAAAAGTGGGCAATAAGTCTGTGCCGACATGATACCAGACAAGAAGCTGGAAATGGTTAAGGAACACATCAGCTAAGTCCCAAAAAATATCAAATGTAGCAGAGGGTAGTTCAATGTACCACTTTGCTGCAAAACTAGTTAGATTTCTTTGGAACAATCTCAACTGAACAATGCCATCATTCAGTGAGTTGGAAGAGCACCACAAGTGAAAGGTGGTGATATGAGTCCCAGGGTCTTCACCAAATTTGCCTTCAAATTTTGGAATATCCGAGGGAAATTTGGTAGGGACAGGTGGCCAGGTGGAATCATGTTTCACCACGTCATTCATTAACTTGGCCAAGTATTGGAAAGTTCAAAGTTGCCAGGAAAGGAAGTTTGGGTCTGACCGGAGCCTGAAAGGTAGAAGGACTTGCCCCCTGATTCCAAAAATTAAAGGCGGGGTTGCCCCTAGCTATCGGTTATGATATAGTCATACCACTTTGGAAAGGATTCCACCCATAATCCAGTGGATTGTTCATATGTGGTGTAGTGTATGTGGTTTGAGCTGCTCCAGATGAAATTGGAGTTTGGAAAACAGGAGCATGTATCCCTCTGCTAAAAAGTGAGAAAGGAGAGCTTGTGAAAGGAGCTAAAATCGGTGTTTGAAAACCTTGACCATAAGGGTTAGTGTTTCCAAACTGCACCCCTACATATGCAGGTGTGGGACCTACATATGGAGTGGATGGGGGAACATGCCCCCCATTCCAAGGGAAACCCTGGACAAATGAAGAGGATCCAACAGGACCACTCTAAGTAGTGTGTGCAAAAGAAGGTGAAGCAGAAGGTACACTAGGCATCCCAATGACCACCCCACCAGAAGAGCTTGCTACATTTGTGCAAGCCTGTGGTTGAACCAACCGACTAGCTGGAGTTAAAGGAGTAGCAGGTATGTTTGTTCTAGGAGCACCAACCGGGGGAGGAGGTAATCCTTCAGCCAGAATAGCTGGGATGGGGGTATATGGACTTTCTCCTACACTAGCCATGAGTCTGCCCATAGGAGCACCAATCATAGGTGAATTTGATCTGAATTTCATGGGGAATATGGTCTAAATTCGGATGTATGATTCATAAAAGCATTTAATGAGAGGCCACATGTTCTAAGTCATCATAAAAGCATTAAACAGAGAGGCCACCCTCTCTCATCCATGGTAATTGACAACTCATGGTTTTGTTCCATGGAATGGCTTCAAGGCACATTGTACCTCTCTCATCCATGGTATTTCACAACCCATGGTATTGCCCCAAGGCACATTGTAATAATGTTATAAAAAGGCTCTATGCCTTCTCAATAGGGCATTCAAGGAATTTTTGACATCCTCCACTTCTCTTATTCTATTGTGTTATTTGGTTACTGGTTATGAGTGTCTTTTTTAGTATGGTTTGAGAGGTGAGGCTCAAAGAACTCTCTTTGAGCCTCACTCCTCCGTGTGGGTTATTTACTCTATGTATGTTACTCTATGCATCAAATGTTAACAACTTTGTAGCTTTAATCTCCTCCACTCTTAGCATCCAAGCCTTCTAGGTCTCAGCCCCCAAGATCCAGATCAGTGGTATTAGAGCAGGTATGCTCTCCATGGGAATGAGTGTTTGAGCATAGTTCAGGTTCAAAGATCTGTAGAGATTTTCAGCCTCTTTTTGGAACACTCGGAGTCCATTGCTGGGCCATACACTGTAAACATCACAGTTATTCCTCAGGAAATATAGGATATCTAAGTTTCAAGAGGAAGTTCCATGATCTCTACAACATCCGATTTTTCTTTACAAACCATTGGTAATATATGAACTGAAGATCAACACGTATTTACAAATTTGAACTGGTACTACAACTTGCACAGAGAGTTTCAGAGGCCCTTCCATAGCTCATTGGAAATATATTTCTTTCATCTAAAATGGGTATTTTTTGGTTTCTCATTTACCTTCCTGGTTTATGAGATATGCTTGTTTGAAGCAACCTATGTTTGTACACAGTGCGACCTCACGTACTGCAACTTCAAAAAATTACCACAGAATTCACAGAACATATCAAAAAATCTACCATATCTCATTGGAAATATATTTCTGTTAGCTAAAATGGATATTTCACGGTTTTTCATTTGGATCTCTGGTTTGAGAGATATCATCGATTGAAGCAACATGTGTCTGGAAAACCAGTGCGCGCGCGTCCCTTGAGCTTCAGAAACCATTTTCTCACTCCTTGGGCCACCACAGAGAGAGTATATTATATGGATGGAAAGGTCTCTTCAATATCTCAAATGGGTCTTCAACATAATTCAATTTCATCACCTGCATCAAAATATATGAATGGATTTGCAGCAAGACATCAACTCCACCAAAGACCATTTTTTTTTACGTGTATGAAATCCTATTGTAATCATGGTTATGGGTTAACCACACAAAACCCATGGTTATGGGTCAACCACATAAAACCCACTATTATGGTTAGAGATCAACCACACAAGCCACAGTTATGGTTATGGGTCAATCACACAAAACCCACGTTTATGGGTTAACCACAGAAAACCCTTCTCTTCATTGGCAATTGACACATGGTAATCATGGGTCTCTTTTTAGTATGAAATGATGGGGACCATCATTTTCTAAGGGGGGAATAATGATCCGAATTTCAGGGGGAATATGGTCTAAATTTGAATGTATGAGTCATAAAATCATTTAATGAGAGGCCACAGGCTCTTAGTCATCATAAAAGCATTAAACAGAGAGGTCACCCTCTCTCATCCATGGTAATTGACAACTCATGGTTTTGTTCCATGGTATGGATTCAAGGCACATTGTACCTCTCTCATCCATGGTATTTCACAACCCATGGTTTTGACCCATGGTATTTCCCCAAGGCACATTGTAATAATGTTATAAAAAGGGTCTATGCCTTCTCAATAGGGCATTCAAGGATTTTTGACATCCTCCACTTCTCTTATTCTATTGCATTATTGGGTTATTGGTTCTGAGTGTCTTTCTTAGTATGGTTTGAGAGGTGAGTCTCAAAGAACTATCTTTGAGCCTCACCCCTCCATGTGGGCTATTTACTCTATGTTACTCTATGCATCAAATGCTAACAATTTTGCAGCTTTAATCTCCTCCTCTCTCGGCATCCAAGCCTTTCAAGTCTCAGCCCCCAAGATTCGGATCAGAATTGAAAGGACGAACCTGGACGATCACAGGATCGTTTAGGTAAGTAAGAGGTGAATTAAAATTCCTTGCAAACTCGTCATCTTGCAAGTCTTCTATCTATACTGTGGTCGTATCAACCTGGTTTGTCCTAAGTACTGGTTCACCCGGAACTTCACTAATTCCTACCGGTTCGAAAGAATTGTCTATGCTTAATCTCCGCATTTGAGGGGGCGGTGGAGGCTCCACTATAGTGAGCGGAGGAATGTTTTTCAAAACACAAACAAACCACAGAGAAACCACTACAAAAAATTCCTAAAGCCACAAGAAACACAAGGGTATAAGATATGCTTTCTAGAAGAAAGCTGAGAGGAAGTTACTTGGCGTCCTTAAACATGTTCTTAGGCACAAGCGGAGGAATCACCCACCGCCCTCCCACACTTCCCACAAGGGTTACCTTCCAAGCCCGTGCAAGGTCAACGAGAAATAGGCTTTCATTGTACCTGTGTATAAACCCTAGATGTCAAAAGAGGCTAAAGGCTACCGCAACTACACTGACAGTCTGGGGGGACAGTCACAAGCCTGGTTCGTATGCATGGGCAGGGTAGCAAAGCCCGAAACGCTGTCTAAGACAGAATCCCCAGATGTACAAAAACCTTGGTCTACATTTTGACAAGGAATTGGAGGGTTATCTCCTCAGTCCAAGCCTCCACGCGGCCTCGTGCTTAACTCCCATTTGAGAGGAGCTTCCCAGATACAATCAATATAGAAGAGGATTTACTTAATGATTGGCCAACTACGTCTGAATTTAAACACTTGTGGAGAGTTAAACCCCTATTTCACAAGTCTAGCCTAAGCTAGTTGGTGTATGAGCCTATAATTTTAAGGGTTGTTCTTAGTTAGAAGGTAAATGGCATGAAAGACTGTGATGTTATAGAATCGATAAGAAAAGTAAAATGATGTATAAAGCAACTTCCAAATAAAAATACAACTACTTGAACCAATATTCTTTTCTTTTTGTAAATGTAAGCTAATGAAATTGAAACTAAGTGTGGGAAAACTAAGACTTTTTATAATTTTTGAAATTTTATTTGAAAATACTGAAAAGAAAACTACTAAGTGCAACTAAATGCAAAAGAATAAAATGTTTTTCTTTCACTTTTTTCAAATTCTTCAAAAACTAAAATGCATCTACATACAAATTTTTGAGTGGGTTTGAATGATCACAACATATAAAAAGAAAAATGAAGTATAGAGGACCTACAATAATCAAATCCAACCCAAACAAGAAGAAAACTTGGCGAAAATCCTGACTTGGAAAAAACTAATGAATAAAATCCACTAGATTTACTAAAGAACAAGTGGCTAACTGACACTACACAAAGCAGTACAGAGAATAAGGTATCTAAAGTCCTGATCTTTGACTCAGGCACACAGCACTGAAATCATAGACGAGGCAGGAGGTCCAACTTCAAGTTACTGAATGAAAGAAGATTGAAACAAATCAAACTCAAAGGCTTAACAACAAGTGAAAAGTATGTCATATAGGACTTTGGACTTACAGAATTATGCCAACAATAGAAGACCCCTAAGCAGACAAAAAATCAGCCAAGACAGGGACAAGAAAACTCTACCAAATTTTTTATGCTGCTACAGGATATACACGACTGTCTTATAGAGCAACTTCTGTACCATACACGACTGTCTTATAGAGAAACCAGCATATACAAGTTGCTATATGCGACTGTGTATAATAGCAACACGTGTATACAACAAAAAAAAATTTCAAGGAAAAAAGAAAAATTTCTCTGGACATACTATACTGCAAATCAAAGGCAAGATAAAAGAACCACACTCAGAATCAGAGCAAATACTGGTCAAGAACCTACAGGATGAACCCACAGTAGGTTGGGCTCCCCAGTGGAGTCTCCATTTTTGTTGTTCAGGATGAAACACCCTTGTAACCTAGGGTTTGGGGTTACCAAATTACTACTAACTTGCAGACAATCAACTTTTTACAGGGAATGGAAAGAGAATAGGAAGAAAATATTGACTTACCCGATTAGCGACAGTTGATCTGAGCTTGATCTTCTCTCACTCCACTCCTTTCCAAAGCTTCTAGGCATGTACCTCTTCACCTGCAAAGAAAAAATCCTTCAAGTAATATCTCATGCATATATATATATAAGAGGTTATATGAAAAGCATATTAATGATATAAACAAACATATTCATTAACCAATACACATGAAATATACACAATACGAGATTGGAAGAAGAATAATATTTATTAACAATCAATGAATAAGAATACAACCCAACTTCTGAGACAAGGACTCCTCTGCAACCAAATAACTCTGAGTTCTGCTGCTCCAAGACTCTGAAGGTATACCACTAGCATAACTTTTCTCTCCAAAATTGATTGATTAGCCCCCACCCCAAGGCCTCTATTTATACTTTGGGAAATAGAGTGGTTTCGAAGGTTGGGATGGTTGAGATGGTTGGGATAGTTATGGATTAGGCCCCAACTGATCTCATCTAATCTTGAATTATATTTTTTAATGTTGAATTAAGGTATACACAAGTATTAATATAGACAAATTGTGTATGATATGCGGGTTTCTCAAAGGAAACTCGCGTATGCAAGTATACGCGGGTTGCAAAGCAAATACTTACATATGATACATGAGTTGCAATTCATATAGTCGCGTATGCAACCTAAAACTCATACTAAAATATACAAGGCTGGTTTGAGGATAATGCATCAAAGGTCATGCCCATCTATAGTGTTTTGGCCACTTCAATCCAAATTTGTCCTTTTGTGTACCAACATGAGGAATGTCGTTACTCGGACGGAGAAGTGCCATTTTGGTTGATAACATGTGGGGCTAAGGGTTGGTTTGAAATCATCCCTTGGTGTGGTAGGGGGGTTTTAAGCACCATAGGTGGAGGACCTGGTGGCACAGAGTTGGGCTGAGCCGAAGCAGCCGTGTTCAGATCACATCTATAGCCATTTTGAAGGAGTTGTTGGACACGAGCCATGTGAGGACATTGATGAGTGTAATGATTGTAGGTGCTGCAGATAACACACAGATGATTAGTCTGCAACTGTGGGTTATTCCCTGATCAATTAGGATGTTGGGTATTCTGTGTACGAGGGTAGATACTGTTATTATTTGGAGGGTTGGCCTATTGGCCGCCTCCTTGGGGCTTATTATTGCCTCAGTTTCTACCTATCTTGGTATCACCCTGCCCTTGCTGGTTATTGGGGGTGGGTTGGTTAGGAAGGTTTTGTTGAGCATAAACCTGTTCTGTATAAACCAGAGGAGTTGGGGCTGGAACTGGAGTAGGTTGCATAAGTGGTGCATAGTAGACCAGAGGAGCTGGAGGGGCTGCAAATTTTGCCATTAGGCCAGAACACGAATGTGTCGAACAAGTTGGTCCGTGGATGTGATGAGTTGGTGCAGGAGGTGTGTAAGATGGGGTGGCTCTGGACTGAGCCATCACACATGAGTAATTTGGGGCATAACCAAGGGGAGCATAAGATGAAGCAGCTCCATATTGAGCCATCACATGTGATTAATCAGGGGTTTAACTTGGTTGGGAATCATTGTGGATGTTACCTGAGTGAGGTGGCATCATGGGAGAGGCCACATAGGACTAAGGGTGTTGGATGATAGAGTCGATAACTCCATCAACACTGTCATATGCCCCTAATGTATCATGACGAGAGGTGCCAGCTCGGGGAGCATCGGGTATGATGCTGTATAAGTAATCAGAATGGGTATAGATCAAGTTGAACTACTGAGCCTTTAGGATGGCCTCCTCCTCGGTTTGGAGTCGCTCAGATGCGACGTCCTTGGCTATGGGTGGGAGTAAGGTTTTGAGAAACCAGTCAAGGAATATCTTATCATCCAATTGGATCTTGTACAAGCTAGGTCGATGTCGCCACTCATGGATATGATCCATGATGCGGGTAGTTGTGGTTTGGCGACAGGATAAAAGAATATCCACTCCCTCGTCATATCAGATGGGTAGCTGAAAGTATTGAAGGAACATTGAGGCAAGTGAGGAGAATTTGGGGTAAGCGCCTTGTATGAAGCAACTTATTCATGGGAGAAAGACGCTCCTAGTGTAATATCTTCAACTGCCTCAGGGTTGGTTGATATATTGACCTTGATAGTTGGAAAAATGTTAGCCATGTTTCCCTCTTCAAAGGCGTCTAATGCTGGAATGGGGTTCTTGAACCAGTCTACTTTTCCCTGGATGAAGTCTTTGGCTTCGACTGAGTACTGATCCGACGATGACAATGGTTCATCAGGAATAAAGAATGAGCGATGGTGCATATCATCCCAAGGGTACTCAGGAGTCGAAAGAGATTCAAGAATATCCTCATCATTGTTGAAACAACGTGTGGATAGATTCGAGGGATCCTCTACAACTAAGGAGATGGAAGGACTAGCGGAACTGGAGATCATGTATATGGTGTCAGTTGTGTCCGAGGAAGAAGCTGGAGGGTATATCTCCTCAAGGATGATGATGTTAGACTCACGAGAGTGTTTTGGAAGGTTGCGAAGGGTTGACTGATACTCAGGAAAGTATGAGCAATGGTGAGAGTAATGACCATATAAGCCACAAACTGCGCAAGGATGGTTAGTTCGCAAGGACTTGCTCTTATCCATCGACATATCTAGGATGGTGACTACTGGAGTGCCATCAGATGTATCCATAGATTCCTTGTGGGTGAGAAGGATAGGAAAATCTAGACAATTTCATGTTGCATGACCTTGGATATCACACAATGTGCAAGGGGGAGTTAGAAGAGGTTCAGTCATTTCTTTGGCGGCCTTTCCCCCATCCTTCTTTGGAGGAGGAGGGGCAGGCGTGGAGATAGGAGTAGTATTTTATGGACCAGGAGGTAGGCATGACAGCATCTCAATGGGTTGGAAAGGGGTAAGCACAACCTAGGGAACCAAGGGTTGAGTGGGTGGATCAAGGTACCACACAGGAATTCCCAATGTGAAATTAGGAAAGTTGAGAGTAGCCATAACAGGCTTGCTCACGATGCTAGATGGTGGAAAAAGGAAGGGAATCGTGTGGATCAGGAATGAACCCCTATAATTCCTGGGTGACTATGGTGGGGGATGCAATCGATGTTGCAATGTGGTTGGGATGGTACCGAATGTGATCATACATAAATCCGGTACGTCAGTCGGCGTAGGTGGATGGGCTAAGGATAAAAAGGTGTCCGTCATAGGAGTGTTGGTGAACAGGCCTAGGCCAGCAGAATATAAAGATGGAATGGACATGATTTTGATGGTGGAGCTGATAATTGGAAGGATGTGTTCCGGGTTGGCTGACCCCTTAGGATCATAATATGTCAACTGGTTGACAATCATGATCTTCCCATCATGAGGGAGCATCAGGAGTCGAAAGATGGTATAGGACACGACTTGCATGGAATACATGTAGCTACATCCTAGGAGAAGGTTGTAATCAAGTTAGGCATTGGCAACCTCAATGTCAATCAAAATTTTTTTTTTGGCTAACTCAACAGGGATGTTCGTGAGAATTCCCTAGGGCTGAGTAGAGCCACCATCATAGGCGTGGAGAGCGGTAGTGGAAGGTTGAAGGGTAGGGGACCTAAGTTTCTACTAAATAAAAGTTGACTTAACATAGGTGGATGCCCCCTCATTAATAATGCATCGATGCACAACAAATTTTGAATTGAGACCGATATTTGGAAGGCGACGGTAGACGGTATCTTGGGTTCTCCTTGATCCAAGTTGAAGGTGATCAATCAGGAATAAAAGGGATCAACAAAACCTAGCATGAAAAACAACGCTCTATGCTATGATGGGAAAGTTTTAAGAACTTCCAAAGTGGATATGGCTGTAGGATATTTGGACAAGTCGTCAACTATTCTATATTTGAGGGCAACTCTGGCAGTAGCATTGTTTGTGGCACGACGCATAGTAAATCGTGGGACTCTGGCTTCCCCATCCATGGGAGCTCTCAATAAGTGGAGAGACATGTCAAAATTGGTAGAGGTAGACATCGTTGATTGGTCAGCAATTTGGAAGACAATGTGATGAGGTGATTGACACCAGCCTTAGTAGGTGGGGCCACAGTAGGAGCTGCGGGAGGAGGTGGGGCTAAGGGTTGGGTTGAAATCATCCCTTGGTGTCGTAGGGGGATTTTAAGCACCAAAGGCGGAGGAACTAGTGGCACAGGGTTGGGCTGATCCAGAGCAGCCATGTTTGGATCACGTTGATAGTCATTTTAAGGAGTTATTGGACACGAGCCATGTGAGGACATTGATCAGTGTAATGACTGTAGGTGTTGCAGATAACACACGGATGATTAATCTGCAATTGTGGGTTATTCCTTGGTCGGTCAGGACACTAGGGATTCTATGCAGGAGGTTTGACACTGTTATTATTTGGAGGATTGGCCTGTTGGCCACCTCCTTGGGGCTTATTATTACCTCAGTTTCTACCTAGCTTGTTCTTGCCCTACCCTTGCTGGTTATTGGGGGCGGATTGGTTAGGAAGGTTTTGTTGAGCATAAACCTATCCTATAGAAACCATAGGAGTCGGGGTTGGAGCTGAAGTAGGTTTCATAGGTGGTGCATATGAGACCGGAGGAGCTGGAGGGGCTACAAATCTGACCATCGGGATAGAACACGAATGTGCCGAACAAGTTGTTCCATGGATGTGATGAGTTGGTGCAGGAGGTGTGTAAGACGGGGTGGTTCTAGATTGAGCCATGCCACATGAGTAATATGGGGCATAATCAGGGGGAGCATAAGATGAAGTAGCTCCATATTGAGCCATCATATGTGAGTAATCGGGGGTGTAACTTGGTTGGGAAACATTGTGGATGTTACATGGGTGAGGTGGCATCATGGGAGAGGCAATGTAGGAATAAGGGTGTTGGATGATAGAGCCTATAACTCCATCAGCAGTGTGATATGACCCCTGTGTATCATGACGAGAGGTTCCAAATCAGGGAGCATCGGGTATGATGCTGTATAAGTAACCAGAATGGGTATAGATCAAGTCAAACTGCTGAGCCTTTAGGATGGCCTCCTCCTTGGTTTAGGGTTGATCATATGCGACGTCCTTGGATATGGGTGGGAGTAAGGTTTTGAGAAACCAGTCAAGGAATATCCTATCATCCAATTGGATATTGCATAAGCTAGGTCGACGTCGACACTCATAGATATGATCCATGATGTGGGTAGTTGTGGTTTGGCAACAGGATAAAAGGATATCCACTCCCTCATCATATCAGGTGGGTAGCTGAAATTATTGAAGGAACATTGAGGCAAGTGAGGATAATTCAGGGTAAGTGGCATGAGGCAGCTCAATGTACCATTTGGGCGTAGCACCCATAAGTGTGCGCTGGAACAAACTCAATATAACAGAGTCATCCACAATGTTGTTTGATGAACACCACAAGTGGGAAGACATGATGTGGTTTTGGGGGTCCTCCCCTGCCTTTCCCTCAAACTTAGGGATGTATGAGGGAATTTTTGTAGGCATGGCAGGCCAGTATGCTTGATGACTAAGGGGGTCATTTGTTAACCTTTCCAAATATGGTAGGTTGAGACTAGCCATAAAAGGTAGGGTAGAACCGAGGTTGGCTTGGGAAGGACCAACAATGGTGTCAGTAGCTACAGGACTAAGGGATGGTGAGCTTAACTTCTCATAGTAGGAATAGTCAGAATGGATGTGGAAGGGCCACTGCCCCTAGGTATAAAGTGTAGGATGGTAGGAACCGTAGTGGCTAGCCTGGGGCCACCACTAGTGGGTAGCGTACCAACAACAGTATGTGCGGTGAAAATGGGCCCACTAGAAGGGATGCCTGTGATGATGGATGGCAAGGACAAAGGTCCAACACTAACTATCCCTCCGTAGAATGGATCTGGGTGCACGCCAGCCATGAGGCTTGAAGGGGCAATGAACAGGGTGGGTTTGGATTGGTAGGAATATGAATCAGACTCAGAGGCCACGTGTGGCTCTGAAGGCGGTGAGTGACATCAAAGATGGCTTTGACATTGATGGTTCAAAGAACTGAACTAGGGGGTGTGCCCCCTAAGCTGATAGGAGTAACGTGGTGGAGAAATGATGTCTTGTGGTAGTGATGGTAAATGAATATGGACCTCGATTTTAATCATCTTCCTAATGGTTCAAAGGAGTCACTTGTCCACCAATGCTGTCTAACGGTTTGTGTATTGGGGCAATACCCCTCACTCCACGACTTAGGTAAAACTGATAACCGCTTTTCCACAAATGACAGCTCTTGGTTTTCCTCATGGGTGGGAACTACTCAATTAGGTAGGGGTTGTTTCCCTTTTTGCTTGGTAGGTCCTCTCAATGGCCAGCTACTTCGGTGTTCATGTGGTACTCCTCACAATGAGTTTTAGGGCTATGCCCAAGTACTTCCCACTGTTAAGCGGATAGGGTTTAGACCCTGATCCAAATGTTATTAAGTTAATTAATTTCTTTTAAGGATTTGATCAGGGTCATGAACCGTGCGTATTCACTTAGTGGTGTGAATTTGTGTGCAACTATATGTAAACAGTTTCTTTCCAATATTGAAACAAATAAGTAAGGTATGGAAGGAAAAAAAGATCAGGTATGGAAGGAAAAAAAGGTCAGGACAAGGGTTTTGGACAGATATGGGTCTGAAATAGGCACAAAAAATAGACTACAAATCGACAATTACACCTGTCTGCTGAACCAGTACGATCGGGGTTGCATGACATAGAGAGGAAGATGCGATCTAGGTAGAAAATATGTGAGTCACGCAAATCAGAGGGTAAGACATGACGGATTTGCTCGAAACAGAGTCATAGGGGTGACTAGGGTCACTCTAGAATCCAGGACAGGCGTTATATGGTTGTTTGATCTAGGTTGCATGTATCGAGGCTAAATTCACGACCTAGGTTGTGCTTATCAGATGGAAAGGCGTGGCTAGGTCGTGGCTTTCGATCTAATAAGGGCGAATCAGACCGAACAAGAAGAAATAAGAAAAAACAGACTCGACAGAGGCTGGGGGGGAAGGAACTGATGCAGTAAACTTTTAAATTGACCTCGAGGGGGCCCAATTGGTGATGGCTAAAGGAAGAAATTGAAGACAAACCTACAAAAATAGGGATCAAATGGATCGAGCAAAGTGGAGTCACCAAAATTGTAACGCATAGCCAATCCAACCTCCATTTTGGTTTATCAGGATGCTAAGGAAATGACTTAGACCTGGAAAAATGCACACCAAAACTCAGCCAAACCAATTAACAGTTGGGTTTAGCAGGCTACTAAGGCAATGGGAAGGTGGAATTGCTAAGGTAGTGAGTTCAACCATAGAGCTATGGACACCTACACCAGATTTATCCATCTTTGAATTCCACAATACCTACACACACAACGTAAGGAAGTATTTTCTTTATTGCTACACAATCCCTCATGTCGTACCTTCCCTTCGAGTGCTCTTCAAGGTGTACATAGAATATTTTCCAGCCCCTCTTAATCTGTCTGTGAGGTTCCTCTCTTCACTAGGTTTATCAATCAATTTTGGCTCTCTTCCACTCCTAATTATCTCATACCAAAATAGGGATGCATGCCATAGAAAAATACAATGTTGGACACGGTAAAACAAGGCTCCACTCTATACATAGAAGGACACTGCATAACCATGTAGCAAACCTCTACTAGGTCGATCACCTCCAAATCATGAAACCCCCCGTGAGTAATTGAATGAATCATGAATATCAACAATGAACACTGGGGAAAAACAAAACCTTCCCCGGCTGAGGGAAAGATGGACTGGCACACATCCACATGCTTACTTGATGCAAAAGCAATAATACGGCTCTCCAGACTATAGGCTTGCAGGATTTCTTAGTCACGAAATCAAACTACCATGCCTTGCTCTTCCCAAGGCATTAACTGCCTCAACCAACTTCTGGAATAAATGAATTATTGAGGATAGAGGGAAAAAATGTAGCCGAGGGTTTATGGGTTCCCTCCATTGACATCTGGTCTCACCTTGTTGGCTCAGGAGTTTAACTAAATCCCCTCCCTATTCCTGGTGAAATCATGCCCCCATCTCTTTCACGTTGCAGTGCATAGCTAGTTGTTGTATTTTATTAGTTACATTTGTACAAGGTGTTCCAAAAAATATATACTTTTTCTGACTTAGCACTATAACCATCGGCATCAACCTTGATAGCCGATACACAAAACACCAAATCAATGGAAGGGCCTTAGCCTTGAGATCCTTGCCATGATTTAATACAATATATATATCATGTACAATTTTAATACCATGGGGTCAAAACTGGGGTGTTACATTCCCCTCCCCCTTCATTAGCACTATCCTCGGTTCTTTACAAAATTGAACAAAATTGGATATTCCAATTGCACGGCATCCTCTAGTTCCCACGTAGCCTCTTCAGGTACGTAGTGCTTCCACTACACCTTTACATATCTAAAGGCTCGATTTTGGAGCATTGTGAAATTCCTGTCAAGGATGCACAATGGATCGGTTTGGAACTCTCCCTCGGGTTCCACCTGAATCACATACCAATTTATCACATAGTTAGGATCATGTACATATTTGTTAAGCAAAGAAACATGAAAAACATTATGAGCTCTAGCGCTAGTAGGAAATGAAAGTCTATATGTAATTGGCCCTATTCTTTCAAGCATTTCAAAAGGCCCATAAAATATAAGTGCCAACTTGGCACAACTTCCAAGCTTTAAGGAAATCTCCCTTGCCCCCACTCTAAGGTAAACACGGTCCCCAACATTGAATTCTCTCTGCACTCTATGCTTATCTGCGTAGATTTTCTGTATACCCTGGGCTTCCTTCAATTTCTACCTAATATTTGAAACCTCTTACTCCATTTCCTTGACCAATTTTGGACCAAGTACAACCCTTTTCACTGTATTATCCCAAGTTAATGGTGTCCTACACCTTCTTCCATACAAAGATTCATATGGACTCATTCCCAATGATGCTTGTTGTCCATTATTATAGGCAAACTCTACCAGGTGTAAATAATATTCCCACCTGGATGGCTTGTCCATCACACACATGTGAAGCATGTCTTTAAGCACCTGATTGAATCTCTCTATTTGTCCATTGGTATGAGGATGGTAGGCAGTGCTAAAGTTCAGCTTTGTACCCAAATCTGCAAGCAAACTCTTCCAAAAATTGGAAGTGAACTTGGTATCCCTGTCGAAAATTATTGCCATAGGAAATCCATGCAATCTGAAAATATCCTTCATGAATATTTTTGCAAAGGAATCAATCTTATACGTGGACTTGACTGGTATAAAATGTGTTGTCTTTTTCAACTTGTCCACCACAACCATGATGGAATCATGTTGTCTTGTAGTCATTGGAAATCCTGTAATAAAATCCATGGAAATAAATTCCCATTTCCATTCTGGAATTGGAAAAGGATGCAATAACCCTGCTGGGTGTTGACGCTCAACCTTCAGCCGCTGACATTTCATTCACTTAGAAATATACTCATTAATGTCCTTTTTCATTCCTAGTAAAAAATACGGCTTTATGGTTATAGCAATTGTTTTCTGATATTTTGGGTGACAAGAATATGGAGCTTGATGGATCTCAGCCATAAAAATTCTCCTCAAGTCTACTACATTTGGAATATAAATTATGTTCTTCTAGGCAAGAAGTCCATCTTCTTCCAATTTATATCCCCCATACTTCTTTTCAAGGCTTTGCTGCTACAACTTGTCCTTTATCTGCACATACATTTCATCCTCAACAATATGATCAATAATATGTTGTCTCAAATTTGGTTGGAAAATACTAAGAGATGCCACATGCATTTCATGCACCTTCTTGCTAAGTGCATCCGCTACTTTATTTTATTTTCTTTTTATGTGTTTGATTTCAAAATCAAATTGACACAAAAACTCCATCCATCTAGCTTTCCTAGAATTTAAAGTAGGTTGATCAAACAAGTATTTTAGACCATAGTGGTCTATCCGTAGCTCAAATTTCCTTCCCATTAAGTAATTCCTCCACATATTGAGAGAATGTACTATGGTTGCAAGTTCTAAATCATGAGTAGCATAGTTCTTCTTGTGCTCCTTCAACTTTATTGACTCATATCATACCCCATGGTTGTCTTGCATAAGAACCCCTCCGAGTCCTTGATTACATGCATCAATACACACCACAAAATATTTTTATGGGTCTGCAATTTTCATAACTAGTGCACTTGTAAGAATATTCTTCAACTGCTGGAATATTTCTTCACATCTTAATGTCCACTCAAACTTTATCCCCTTCTTTTTCAAAGAAGTGATTGAACATGCAAACTTGGAGAATCCTTCAATGAACCTCCTGTAGTATCCTGCAAGTCCCATAAAAGATCTTACATCTGTCACATTTCTTGGAGTTGGCCAATTCATAATGGCTTCAATCTTTTTAGGGTCCATAGATATTCCTTCATCTGAGATAATGTGACCCAAGTAATGAATTTTATCTTTATAAAAGTCACATTTTCTCAAATTTGCATACAGCTTATGCTCTGTTAGCAATTTCAATGTCAATCTCAAATGTTCTTCATGCTCTTCTTCATTCTTAGAATAAGTAAGAATGTCATCAAGGAAAACAAGATCAAACTTGTCTAGATACTTACTGAAAAAACTATTCATGAGACACATAAATGTAGTTGGTGCATTTTTGAGACCAAATGGTGCCACTACAAACTCATAGTGTCCATACCTTGTTATGAAGGTTGTATTATGAATATATTCATCCTTTATCATACCTGATGGTAACTCGACCTCGAGTCAATATTGGAAAATACCTTTGCTTCTCTCATTTGATCAAAAAGGTAATCAATTCAAGGTAAAGGGTATTCATTCTTCATAGTGAATTTGTTCAACTGTATGTAATCAATACATAACCTGAGTGTCCCATCTTTAATTTTCACAAATAGAACTGGTGCTCCCCAAGGGGACACCCTAGGCTTAATATACTTCTTTTCCAACAACTCTTGTAGCTGCATCTTTAGCTCTATCAATTCTGGTGTGCTTGTCTTGTAGGGTGTCTTGGACACTAGTGATTCTCCTGGCACAAGGTCAATTGTAAAATTGATGTCCCTCTTTAGAGGAATTCCTAGAATCTCATCAGTAAAAACATCCCCGAATTTCGACAATATATGAAATTCCTCTGACCTAGGAGTTTCATTCTTTGTTGCCTCCAAAACATGGGCTGGATATAACTGGAAACCTTTCCTACAAAACTTCTTCAGCTGTATTGCTGAAATATTCCTAACCAATCCATTCCAATGAGAATATCATAGGAACAAAGTGGAAGAACATTCAAATATGCATTAGTGAATATCCCATTCATCTCTAATGGACATTTCTCTACAATTTCACTGACTTTTCTCTTGGTTCTAGTGGCTAGTTGAACTAACCATGACTCGCTATGCTTTAATTTATTAAAATCACAAACCTCAACAATTCTAGAAGTAATGTAACTGTGAGTAGATCCAAGGTCAATCAAAACAGAAACAGACTACTCAATAATCTTACCTTCAACTTCAAACACCATTGATTGATTATATGCATGGCGATCCTCTAGCGGTTTATAGATTCTAGGGATGGTCCTTGCCACTTGACCCACATTTTGTGCTTCTTGAATGTTGTGACCTTGACTCACATTCCCATTCTTATGCAGACATTTCCTAAGTATATGGTTCCCTCCACATCCCCAAAATTGGAGTAGTTCTCTGATATCTTTTGGATCTCTTGGCCTATCTTCCATCACTCTAGATGGCTTAGTAACAGCTTGTGATGGTTGTCTTTGCTGATTTCGGAATTGAGAAGGTTTGAAACCTTTCTTCCTTTGGTCAAACTTCTCATTCCTCTTTTCCTTCCATGCTTTATCGTAATTAGGTTTTCCTTTGTTCTGATCATAGAAATACTTAGCCTTCTCGATAGCCTCTTCTAGAGTTCTAGGTTCATTAAATTCAATTTTGTATTTGTAGGACTAAGGTAGCCCACTCAAAAAATGTTGGATTTTCACTTTATCATCCCTGATGTACCTGACATACCTCAACAACTCCAAGAACTTATTTGCATACTCTTCCATGGTCAGCTTGCCCAACTTCATCTCATGGAATTCTTTAATCTTATCATCATAATACCTATCAAAGAGGTATTTTTGCCTGAACTATTTCTGGAACTACTTCCAACCAATAATCCTTTCACTGATCTTCTTCACTTTTCTAAGGTTATCCCATCACATGGATTCTCTTCCGATCAAGTTGAAGATGGATACCCTAGCCTTCATATTTCCAAAGTAGTCTTGGACTTGTAAATATTTTCTCATCCCAGGAAGACAAGCTTTAGCTTGGTGACTGTTCTTTACCTCGCCATCAAATGCAGGAGGCTTAGCCTTCTTGAATTCATCACATGAACTATTATGTAACATCTCTTTCTCTTATTCCCATGAGAATACGATCTTGAACCCCCAGTGGATCCTTCAGAGTCATATGATCCACTAGAAGAAATTTTTCTTCTATTGGCACTGCTCTTACTTGCTTTTCGATTTACTTCTCAATGCTCAGAGTTCATCCGCCTCTAGATGTCTATCAAAATATGAAGCATGGCTGCATTCAGCTGATTCTACTCTTCCTGAGCTTTAATCATTCTTTCATTATCTTCTCTATAACTTTGCATCTCCACCCTTAGGCTTATCATGGTGGCTGCAATACTTAGGGGAGTCTCCTAGTATCTTCTTCCATTGGACTCTGTTTCAACATTCCCAACTTGAATGTTTTCCCTCATAGCATCTTCCTCATGCCCATAGGGATCATGTGCATCATCCATGCTGTAGGTTCTCATGGTTGAACGAAAAACCAACTTTTCCAATCTACACTATGACTCTGCAAAAATGTGTTACCAAACATATTGTTAGCTGCAAAACAATTTCAAACTTTAAATACCATGGTTAGCTGCAATGCTGCAACCAATAGTTCTGAAAACTATTCACTTGGCCCATCTAGGCCCAATGTTGTAACCAATAGCTCTGATACCACAATTTCACGTACCCATACCCTAATTAACCTGCATATATAAAAAAATATTTTTATTTCTCGCAAACACAGTCAATGAATGGGTCATATAATATTAGTTAATATTCATGCTTAGGATTGGAACCCACTGTAACATTCATTCTGCCCTTGACATATCCCTTTTGCAAACAGAAACACATTTTCTGCACTAAAGCTGTCATTTCCACACTTCCCTTTCTAGCTTCCACAACGGAATACGAGAACTGAAAACATAATATGCAATGGAGTCACTCGTCCACTTTCCGCCTTCTTCCTTCCGCTGTGGAACTCAGGAATCAGAAACTTGGCATTTGACAGAAACATATGACCACTTCCTGCCTTCCGCATTTCACCTTTAGTACCTTCCACTATTGAACTAGGGAATCGGAAACCTTGCAATCGACAGAAATATTTAATGACTTTTTTTCCTTCCGCCTTTCCACCATAGAACTCGGATTGCGGAAAACCAACACTTGGTCTCATTTCTCTTTCTGATTTCCACCTACCACCTTCTACATTCTGTTGCGGACTCCAGGGTGCGGAAACATACACTTACCTTAGAACTTCCAACTCTTTCACCTTTCGCAGGTGGATTTCAGGTGCGGAAAACCAACATTCTGCCTGATTTAACTTCTCTTTCCCCCTCTTGCCTTCCACAGGTAGATTCCAAGGAGAGAAAATGCCAAGTTAGATGTATTCCAAATCTATAATAGGATTCTAGCATCCATGAACTTACGAAAAATGCATTTGAAACCAAAAACATATGCAAAAGTAAAATGCAGGAAAATATAACAACAAGAATTCTAATTAAATCATCTAACAAACATTCAACACATTTATACATTCATAAGCAAATACATTGTAGAATTAAGAATAACCAGATAATACTTATCTTGAATATGAAGTTGTCCTGCAACTAGCTATGCCACTGCAACGTTCCACCCAACCATAGGCTAGTGTTGTTGATGTATTTGTAACTTCGGAAGATATTCTCATGTATATTATCATTGTATGTTTTTGTACCCCCATTGAGGATGTGTGTTACCCCTTTACGGGATGTCTAAATTGTTTCTATACCTTGAGGTACAACCTCCGTTGTAAGTCGGGGAATAGTCCCTAGTGTAACATCATGTAATATGTAATTGTGGTCTCTCTAGGAGAAATGGACCCCATGTGAGATGACATGTAGGCTCGAGTCTTATATTTGCTCAATGACTTGAAAGGGTATAAATAGGGAGGCACTCTCCCTCATTTATTCACACCTCACACACTCTCTGCGGCACATGAGAGAGAGAGATAGTTAGAGGAGGAGAGAAAGATAGCTATTGAACATTTCTTATTACCGCTTTTGATCATTTTACTATTCTGAAGAACTTTGCGCGGTTTTCTCCTTTATGGTTTCCCCGATGAAAATATCTGTGTCTTGTGTATATTTTATATCTTATACATTTTGTTGTACTTGTTATTCTTTCAAATAAAGATCATAGATAATCTAATCAGATCTTAAGAAAATCTAACATGGTATCAAAGCCTCTCTGAAAGAAGGCACTGTGCAGCTGTAGGAACTAGGGCTTCCTAGTTAAAGGTGTTCTCTCCATAGATCATCAAGAAAGGAGGGATAGGCTAACTTGCCTCACTAAGGCACTTCTATTGGTTGTATTAGTTTCTGAAACAGAGAAGTTTCACTATATAGTCGAAATACAATTGTAATGGCAGCTAATGGAAATTAGGGTATCATGCTTGACAAAGCCTAGAAGAGTAAATTTAGTAATCCTAGAAATTTTTGCTATAAAGCAATACTGGAGAAGGATCAGAAGCCAAAACCTTTACAGGACAAAGAGAAATTCATGTTGTACACTGTGTAAAATTTTTAGCCTCATGTTTGCTATACTTTAGGAGATATGGTTCCTCCAAATCAGGGTTCCATCCTCCTCCAGAATACAGTCATAAACAGGTGACCTAGAGACCTTTTCTATATCTCGGGCTAGGAAGGTCCAAATGAAATTTCTCAAGATGTTGTAGGTAGGGCATGAAATGTAGTTTCTTTGGCACACTTTTCAAACCCAAAATGTGAAATAGTGACACCTGGAAGTTCGTACAAGTTCGCTATGCTGAACAGTCCCCAAAACAATTGTTGGGATAGGAAAAGTGCACAAGGAAGAATCTAACGTGCAGGAAAAGGAGGAAAAGTGTGCACGCAATGTGGTAAAAGTAGGTCAAGAAGGAAACATAAGTACATGTGAAAGAAAGGTAAAAGCATGCGCGTGGTGGAGAAAAGGTAGGATAAGGACAGAAAGGAAGCACACAGAAGAGGAAGATGCGATGAGGAAAATCACATCCAGAGTCAGTGGAAGAGGTGGGTAGAAGAGTTAAAGAGGAACAGGTACAAACATGTGGAAGACTGTAGAAGGACAAACCAGTAGAAGGCTAAAGGACAGTTTTGCGGCTAGTTATGACCAGTACAAATAGGCTGAAAGGTGTTTCCACGGCTAGTTAAATATGTGGTTAATGTAATCCATGAATTTTGCGACTAGTTTGTCCTATTATAAATATAATTACAAACATTTTGTATCTACTTGCATTATAATAACTAAGGAGTACTCAGTCAAACCTGCGCGGTCTTGTAAATACTAGAAATAGGAGGAACCCATTCTGTATAAAGGTTAGCTTGAAGAGGTAGCTTCAAGAAGTAGGTTCAGTTAGCTTCAGTATTGTGACTCAGAAGAGGTGTCTAGTAGAAGTAGAAGGTTGTTGAGCCATGGGTCTGTAGCTGAGTGTGCAGACAGTAGAGTAGAAGAGTCGATCCAGGCTATGTGCATATTAGTAGGAGTAGATAGAAGCAATAAACTAGAGAGCATGAGAGAAAGAAGATTGAGTCAGATAGACATATCTTAAGAACATTCTGCAAGTCGCAGACTGTAAGGTGCTACATATATTCCTCATGCCAGATGAAGATCACCTTGGTGGATTTTCCTAGATGGGTTTCCATGTTATTTTCTGTGTTGAATGATTGAATGTTTATGAGAATGTTGAGTGTCTGCTTACTTTGTATTGTTACAGTTACTGTTGAATGTATGTCGCAATATTACCAATCAGTGAATGAATGAATGTTTAAAGCATTGTCGACATGTTATGTATAATTTCCTGGTTAAATATGCTAAGTTACATCATAAGTCACATACTATTCACTATAAGTAAGGAACCAGTTGCGTCGCACGGTTGCGCGAGTTGATTAAGTGGTTAAGGATAAGGTTGTCTCGAGGGTCGGTTGTGGCACACAATTGCACCTATGTCACACAGTAATAGACTCCATACACCTATCTCTATTGAGTGCCTTGGTTGCACGCCAACTATAATCCCTCGCCAACTGTGGAAACATGGTTCTCAAAATTACACATTAAGATATATCGTGTGAGACTGCGCCTACCTCGCGAGTGTTGTTGACTGAGCTTGCTTTTTTGGGCCGATGTCTTTTGGTGTCTTTTTGGTATTGTGTTGTTGTTGAACCTTGGGTCGCGTAAGTAAGGATATAGAAGCAAACAAATGGTTCTGTTTCTGGTACCCATAATCATTTGAGTCGAGGGAAATGTTGTGGCATCTGACAAAGAAGGAAATTGAGGACTGGTTGGAGTCTAAGACACTAGCCTTTGCGCCAGAAGAGAGCGCAGGATCATGGTTGAGTGTAGAAAACTAGGTGGACTAGTACATATATTCTGACATTCACGAGATCTTGTTTACAGAGTTTCCCATTGTGTTGAACGAGTGGTTGTCAAGGTTGGCAAATTGGAAGACAATTTTCCAGAGAAGGGAAGTTGTCGAGTGGAGTGATCAGTTGGTTCACGAGGTAACCAGTGTAAGTAACACCATCTCTGGAGCTGTAGAATTTTGGGTTGACAGTATTTTTCAAGGTTATATTACTGAGTTTGCAGTAGAGACTATAACCTCATATAGTGAGGCTAAAATAAATTTTTTTCCAAGGACCGCAAAGAAGGTATTTGTTATCTATCAGCACATGGATAAAGATGCTAGTTTATGAGAAGGGTATCTTATAGTTGAGTAGTTAAGCCTCATATCCAAGGATAGGGGATGTGTTGCGGGCAATCTGTAGAGAAAATGGGAAAAGATGAGCTGAGATGTTCCCAGGAAGTACAGAACCTGAACTAGAAGCTAGAGTCCTAAGAAGTGGAAGGAGATTCAGATCGGGGAAAAGAAAGAAAGACATAGGAAGGTCAACGAGCTCCTAGCTTGTTCGAAAGTGCGAACTTCAGTCGCAACTGGATGAAGGCTCTTGTGATGAAGAGGAGAAATATAGCCTGATTTTAGAAGGGACATAGGAATTCAAAGAATCTACAGAAACATCAAGATCAAGATGCAACTACATCACACCCGGAATATCGCCAGAGGTAAGATCTAGAGCCTCATCTCCTGAAAGAGTTGTTAATATTGACAGTGCTAGTACTGTGACTAGCGCGCAGGAGGGTACACCTCCACTAAATTCATAAGATAACCCCGATGCCAGCTCAATGGCCATGCATGATATTAAGTTACCCACATTCAATGGGAATGGAGCAGAGAATCCAGAGTAGCATTGGTTCCTCTGTGAAGCTGTTTGGATGGTTCACCTAGTTCATAATGCAGAGCTAAAGAGAGCACAAATGATCATGAATCTGAGGGGTCATGCGCTGGATTGGTTTATGAAGTTCTGCATAGTACCGCCAGGGGCACCACAGAAAACCCTTGAAGAGATATGAATCACGATGATTTATGAGTTTAGAAAAAATAAATGTGAGTCGCAGTGCATCACTGAGATCAAAGAGATAAAAAAAGAATCAGCAGATTCAGTATGGGACTTTGACCAGTGGTTTAAAACCTTGATGGAAAAAGTAAGTTTCCAAATTTTGGATGTACAGCATAAAGAGTGGTTTATTGCTGCGCTATTACCACACATCCGAGGTCCATTAATGCAACAAAAGATTGAATAGCAGACATAAGCGTTAGAATTGGCAATGAAGCTAGAAGCTTCACCAATCGACGATGGTGTCATAGGAATGGTACAGATTCAGTCACAGCTGGATAATCTGACGATATAGCTTCAGGATATCAAGAAGGGAAAGGAATCCCAAGAAGACTTATGGTGTACAAAATGCAGAATGAATGGAGACACCAAGGATATTGTTTGACCTTCATGACCTATATCTCATCAGGTGTGCCAAACCTATTGAGTGCCCATGGACTACCTTGGTGCCACATATTCCAGTTTAGAGGACATCGTGACGAGAAGTGTCTATACTTGCAAAAAGTTGTAAGTACCCCAGCAAGCCTCTTTCGTTAATTTTGTAAGTCAGTAGGCCATGAAGAAAAGGATTGCAGAGCATACCAACTCGCGAAGGAAAATACGATCGACACCTACTTGATGAAGAATGATGGGAAACCTCAAGCTAAACCAGTGCAAGCATCCTATCAACCTGCTCAATTCCCACCCAATCAGTATTAAAACTAGTATCAGCCTCAGCATATGCCACAACAACCATATGCGCAAAAGAATCACTATCAACCGCACTACCAGCAGAACCAGTACCCCCCGCAGCAAGCACACCCATAGGGAAGGGGTGGTGGAAACTTTAGAGGTCGAGGAGGAGGAGGATTTGGCAGAGGAAGGGGTTAGGTTACATGCTATAACTATGGATAACTAGGTCATTATGCTAGAGATTGTTAGGAACCTGCAAAGACATGCTCATATTTCAAAGCACAGGACCATAATGTGGAGCAATGTCCTCAGTTGATTGCAAAGTGGCAAGATAGGGCCATTACAAGTCCTAACCTTACACAGAATCTGAACCCAAATCCAAATCCTAACTTGAATGTGCATATGATTGCTGCAGAGCCAAGAGAGCCAAGCATTGTTTTCATAACATGAGGAGGTGTTGCGACCAGAGATGATCAAGATGTACTGCAAGAGCAACTGCAACCGTAGGTATGACCCACGATGCAGAATAAAGTACCATTCAACGTTAAAAAATAGAAGCAAGTCTTTTTGGATGTTCGACCACAGTTCATAGATAAAGAACAACCATCGACATCTGGGTGAAGTCAGGGAGATGCCTGAACGCTTCCAAGAACTATCCCAGAATCAAATCCTGAAAAAGGTTAGTAAGCTCAAATCATTTATGTCAAGTTTCTTAGTGCTAATGCAAGATAAAGATGTTGTCGTAGAACTACAAGCACTGATAGAAGAAACCCCCAAAAAAGTCGTAACTGAAAAGGAGAGTTAACCAGGTTAAAAATAATTTTAAAATTGGGCACGAGTTAAGAATGATTATGTAGATTGGTGACTACGACCTGTATTACATTATTTTAGACCTGGGCTCAGACGTCAATATTTTGGCATGGAAAACCTGGGAGAGTATGGGCAAGCCGCGCTTGGACCAGTGTCCTATCAAGTTGCAACTTTCAAATCAGGAAAAGATCCTACCAATTGGTCGGTTGAGTGAAGTACCTATCGACATTGAAGGGTTGTGCACATTTGCAGACTTTGAACTCATTAATATCATTGACGACACAAACCCATATCCCGTGCTTCTTGGGATATATTGGGTGATAGATAATCAGACCATTATCAATTTCAAGAAAAGGACACTCTCATTCGAGGATAATGAGATTAGGGTAGTGTCTCCCATCGATCCATTAGAAGGACAAAGATACATAAATCCTATCTACAATGAGGGATAGGGTGATTATATTGAATAGATCTACAATGTCACTGCTTTACAAGAATATTATATCAATCTGGCAGCAGATGGAAACCTGAGCTGGAGGAGTGCTATTTCATGCACATCCGACTCAGGAGAGGCCTTGGAGAATTGGGAAAAAAGGTTGCATGAGGTCTCTATGAGAAGATGTGCCATAATTACAAGTCCTGTGTGATGGGTGGAGAATGAGCTATGAGATTTTCCCACCTATGAGAGTTTACCTAACGTTGTGAACTTCCTACATGAGTTTTAAGGACTCATAACAGATTCGCAGTGCTTGTCTACGTTAGACCATGTACTAAAAGCTACGCCCGCTAGATGGCGGGGTACACACAAGCAGTCCATATAAGAATGGCGATAGTGCAGAAGATTGATGGAAGTCAGATTCAGCAAAGAAGTTACCACTATGAGTCACAAGTACACATGGTTTTCAAACCTTGTCTAACACATAAATTAGTGTCGCACTGCATTTGTAGAACACCCACGATAGGAATGGGCCCATCATTTCATTCACACATTGGAAATGACACCCTGAAGCTGGTATACATCTATCGAGTTGTGATAAGGAACTCAGGATTGGGAAGATGTATCTAAATAGTTCATGCACACATTTGAATTTACTGATGAGCAACCTACAGTTGGTGTTGCACTTCAAATTATAAAGGAAAATATATTTGTTGAAATCCTTGTCGAAGAGGAAAATTCCCACCAGTGCAGTGCGACCATCTAGCAATGGATGGCCTATTATAACCTAGCCGGAGACCCAGATGATGACCCAACTAAAATAAACATACTGGAATCAGAGGGTACATGCACAGTTGAAGGAACTGGTATTTCAAGTGACCAATTCCTGAAGCTGCTGAAAATCAAGAAAGTAAACATTGGGTCACTAGAGAGCCCGAAGTTCGCCAATATAGGATATTATTGGGATGAAGAGATGGTCATAAAGATCACAGGCTTGTTTCATGAGTATCAGGACCTATTTCCTACCAATTTCTCAGAGATGAAGGGAATAGTTGGTGACCTGTGAGAGATGAAAATAACCCTGAGACCAGATGATAATCAAGTCAAACAACGACCTTATAGGTTGAATTCGAGGTATAAAGAAAAGGTAAGAACAAAATTGGATCGCATGCTTGATGCAGGAATCATTGAACCTATTGAGGAATCAGAGTGGATCAGCCCTATAGTGTTCCAGGATAAGAAAACCACAGGCGAAGTCATGATCTGTGTCGACCTAAGGAAGTTGCACGATGCATGCCTGCACAATCCATCCCCAACACCATTTACAGATGAAGTATTGGAAAGTGTTGGAGGACAAGAGATGTATTCATTCACCGACATCTTCTCTGGCTATCATCAAGTCATAATCGCAAAGGAGGATCGCCATAAAATGACATTCGTCACAGAATGGGGATGCTGCCAGTATACTGCAATGTCACATACCCCAATTTTGTAAAATTATGTAAATTGTTTTATTATATTTCTGAGACATTATGTTAAAATTAATCCTAAGTAGGGATTGATGACTTAGCAGAGTCAACAATAATGGAGTGTAATTCAGAATATTTTATTATTTAATAAATAAATTATGGAGACAACAGCATGGGAGAGCTGTTAAAAAGAGGTTACTGGTCAAACTGGTGGATGGAACTAGGTCGCAGGCAAAAGACAAGTGGCAGCATCCTCAAACACTTCCTAAGTTGCAGGTGGCAACTTCCCTATATTTGGGGTCATGATTCCTTTCCAATCATTCAAATAACCAAGGTTTATCCTTAGTCCTCGTTCCTATGCTGCATGAAAACATTATTCATTATTCCTTTGTTTAATCATTTGAAATCATTGGAATCTAACTTCGACATCAAAGAAATCATAAACTCGATGATTGGTAGGTATTTCTTTCCATATTAAACTTTGTTAATATAGTTTGTATACATGTGAGGACAATAGAGTATGTATAGTTGTATGGAAATAACGTGGTGCAAGTTTAGTATAAACTTTTCATTATATTATAGATTGCTTCAAGTGCTTAAATAAGAAATCAAAAATCCCATTTCAAAGACCTTAGATGGTTATTTCGTGCAAGTTATATAAACTTGAGTTATAGCATAGTATTACCATTAACCTTGGAGATACACCTTGGTTTGAAGAAATAACTCTTTAATACTATAAAAACCCCCTTTGAAAATGGGTAGTCTTACATTTAAATTAAGATTCAAGGCTATGATAATGTTTTGTAGAATTTTGTTTATGGATTTCTAGCTTTATAAACTAAGTTCCTTTATTTACTATCATAGTTTAGAAGTACATAAAGGAAAGCATGATGGTAGAAAGCTAGATATAATTTTCCCTTTCTGCCTGAAATCATTGTATGAATTATTCTTCACAGTTTAAAATAGCATCTAGAGTATCAGTGGTTAAGGTAAAGAAAATAGCATCTACCATGTGGAGATGTGTTTTTTACTTATAATGATACCCTCATTAAAAAGTGAGAACTTGGCAAGGATAGGCTAAATCTTTGCAGTATTACAGAAAACCCTTATCAGTTTTCTTTCGAATGGAAATGCTAGCTTACAGCTGGATTCTTATTATAGGTTTCTTAAATTCGGTTCCTATACTCTAATCTCTTTAAAGAATTAAAAGATACTTTGGAATATAGTGTGACTGTAATGGAATAGAGAAGATAACAAATCAATAGGAACATAATTTAATTTACTGGAAAGAAAACAGTTAAATATACCTGAGCAAATACTGAAATGAACTATTTCTTATTTACTCTCAAACTTTGTCTCTCACGACGATCTTCTAATAAATACTCTAGAATTACAATTGCAGCACCATAACCTCTTACCTATATATCTGTAAGAAAAGTGGAAACCGTTGCATTAGCTCGAAAGCTAAGTAAGCCTGGTTAGGCATAACAGATCACAAAAGGAACAAAATTCAGTAAGCTATAAAGTATGTTCTATAACTAGCAAACTAACTGATAAACTCCATAACAAGCTATTAATGTATAACTAATAAATTTTAGTTAGACTGCTTTACATTAATGTAACTAATTAATGTTAGTTAAGCTGATTATCTGTAATGTTTGTGGTTTAAAAAAAGAAAAATTAATATTTTGAATTTTTGGGGTTTTGACATGTGGTATCATAGCATGGTTCAAACACTAGGCCTTGATGTGGCCCAATTACTTTCCGCAGAACAGTAAAAATAATATACTAACCTGTATTTTGTTTTATGTGAAAGACAGAAAATTATTTTTTTCTGAATCTAACAGGCAGGTATGGAGAACTTAGGAGAATATGCTGAGGAGGAATCTCCAAACACTGAGACCAGACAGATGTCCAGAGAACCTGTGATTGAGGAGGTAAATGTTCACTTCTCAGAGTTGATGCATACCATAAAGAGTTTAAAGACTGAAATAGAATCAGTCAAGAAGGATAATGAAAGAATTTTGAAGACTCAAGAGGAGTTAAATCAAATTCTGATAGAGAAATTTCAGACTGAAGGGAAAAAGAGAAGGTCTGAATCTGAAGAAGCCAGCTATCAGAAAGGGTCCAAAAAGATGAAACTAGCTAAATCTGATAGCAGTTCATCATCTGAAGGAAGTAAAGAACAACAGAGTTATTACAATACTAGTGACAGTAGTGAGGCCGAGTTGTATAAAAGGAAGAAAAAGTACAGGCCTTATGAAAAGATTTCTGGGGAGTTCAAGAAAATAAAACCCCCAACTTTCAATGGAGAAACTGAAAAAGGAGAAGAGGCGGAATCCTGGTTATCCGGGATGAGAAAATAATTTCAAATTTATAATTATTCAAATCAGCTGAAGGCGAGAATGGCCATCTATAACCTTTCTGGAAAGGCAGATATATGGTGGCAAGATTTGAAGAGGGTTAAGGGAATTAAAGAAAAAGAGGTCAATTGGAGTACTTTTAAAAGGTAATTCAAGAAGAAGTTTCTGTTTGAACAATACTATGAAGAAAGGGCCAAGGAGTTTTATGAGTTAAAGCTTGGGTCCATGACTATGAAAGACTTAAACAGCAAGTTCTTAAGTTTTTTAAGGTATGTGCCGTATTTAGTTGATGAGAAACCTAAAGTACAGTGGTTTATCAGCTGCCTGCCATACCATATAAAAGACAGAATCGAATATGATAACCCCAAAACTATGGAAGAAGCTATGCGAAAAGCTAATATCTGTTTCGAACAAAACAAAAAGAAGGAAGGAATAACCAACTGGAAGGCTAAAAAGAACAGTAATCAGCCTGAGTTCAAGAAAAAAGAGTTTGTACCCCAAAAGAATTTCAGAATTATTGAAGGAAATGGAACAGATTGTGAAACAGGTGCACGAAAATTTGAAGGTGGTACAGGATCGAAAAAAGAGCCAAACAGAATTGAAAAGAACTCCTAAAGAGTTCCAGGTGGGTGAGCACATGTTTATAAAGTTAAGACCAAAGAAGAGCTCCCTAAGACTCGGGAGTTGTGCAAAACTAGCACCACGTTACTGTGGTCCGTTTAAAAATTTTATCCAGAATTGGTCAAGTTGCATATCAGCTAGCGTTACTGCCTTAACTTAAAAGTGCATAATGCTTTTCATATTTTTGTTCTGAAAACGTATGTTCATGATGCTAATCATGTAATTTATTGGAATGTTGTACAGGTGGAACCAGAAGGAGAAGTTCTGGTGGAACCGGACTATATCCTTGGGAGGAGGGAAATTACTCTGCGAAATCGCACAATTGGACAATTGAAGGTGCAATGGAAGCACCTTAGTCCTAAAGAAGCTACCTGGGAACTGGAAAGTAAGATGCAGGGAGCATACCCGAATCTGTTCCAGGAGGTAGCAGAGGATGAAGAATAAGTAACATCGAGGACGATGTTACATTTTAAGGGGGTGTGTATGTCACATACCCCAATTTTGTAAAATTATGTAAATTGTTTTATTATATTTCTGAGACATTATGTTAAAATTAATCCTAATTAGGGATTGATGACTCAGCAGAGTCAACAATAATGGAGTGTAATTCAGAATATTTTATTATTTAATAAATAAATTATCGAGACAACAGCATGGGAGAGCTGTCAAAAAGAGGTTACTGGTCAAACTGGTGGATGGAACTAGGTGGCAGGCAAAAGACAAGTGGCAGCATCCTCAAACACTTCCTAAGTTGTAGGTGGCAACTTCCCTGTATTTGGGGTCATGATTCCCCAAGAAAGTGGAATCAGAGCAGGTGGCTCATTAAATGACAGTTAACCCAAAAAAGACCTAGGCAATCTTTTAAAAGTACTCAATGAAGAGAGCTGAGGCTGCTCAGTTATTTTCCAGAGAGAATGCATTCAGGTGAATGTTATTCAGGAAATTCATTGAGGAAGAGGGAAAAACAGTAAGGAAGTTGTTTGAGAGGAATGCTGCAGTAACTTGGTTATTTACAGCTTTTTAGCTGGGAGAACTTACTGATAAGTTCTGAGTTAATATTGAGTTGAAGACTGGTATCTGACTTTGCTGCACCTAGTTCCATCCAGGGAGACCAGAGTAAGCTCGGGGGTCCTGAGGAGTCACTGTCTGAGCGCTCTCCAGGAGTTGGTAGGGAGGAACGGCCTCCCATTGCTGTTGTTGTCCATAGCTTAAACAGGTTCTATCATTTATTTCTTTATGTTTACTGAGTATGAATGGATGCATGTTATGTTTATTTATATGTCTGAGTAGTTAGTTAGTTTCAGTAAAGTTAGTATCTCAGAATATCAGTAGTTAAAACTGTGATTAGTTACTGTGTTTTTCCACATCTGGGATCACCAGATCGTACTCCAGCACAGTATCTCGGTGTTGAGAAGTAGTACTCTTCTGAACCGAGTTTCCTAGTTTATTTGCAGTTACTATAAATGTTTTCATAAATTCATAAGTTATTTTCTTACAGTCTTAAAAACTATTCCTAGTACTGTATTGTTGTTTCCATTAGATTCTTCAGTAAGAATAGATATTAAAAGTTAGACTAGAATTTCTTACTATTTACTTTACAGTTCCATTTCATGTTTTCGAATAACTTCATTACTAAAAATAAACTCAAACAAGAACCAGTTATGTAATGTAAATATTCTGTCAACTATTACAGACTGGTGGTTATAAATGGTTAATTTGTTTTCCTTTCTTTACTAATTAATTTCTTTTATTTTAAACTAGGTTCGAACAGGTCACAGAGTTCTCATTCTGTTATTTTGAATAGAAATAAGTTACTGTTTGTACTTACAGTAGATACATAAGAACTTTATAACTAAGGAAAATAAATTAATTTCAGCAGAACATAGATAGAATAATTTAAACTATAAAGGAATCAAATAATAAATATTATTTGATCATGTTATAAAAATAAACAAGGTTACATAGATGGAGATCTATTACTCCACTTAAAATAAGATTATTGTTTGGTAGTAGTAATTACTAATAATAATATTATGTATCTAATAGCAAATTATGAAGTAACAAATATTATTTATATTGCAAATTGGAGTTAACAATACCCTGATTTATAGGTAACTAGACTTTTCCAAGATTTATTTAGTTAAAATAAATTAAAACATCAAATATAAAAACCTGTATGGTTTAAAGACATAAACCCTATTTATATTACTTAACAAAGTTTTTCATTATAAACAAACCATAGTATAACTCAGGTATTTAACCTGATAGCAACTTTACCAAAGAATTTCACTTACTTAAATAACTCAGTCGCTTATTTAAAAATAAAGGTAAATAACAGAACTGCTCGAATAACGAGCTTAATCAATAGGGTAGTAATCTTTTATTTACCCACAGTTACAACAGAAGTATCATTATTATACTTAATATCAAATTAAGAAATAATATTGCTCTCAAACTGTAAAAATAGGGTTTTAACCCGGTAATATCTAGTTATTGCAAATAAATAATAATTATAAAAAATAAGACTTTAATTTACTTACGGCCGCATTGTAAAACAATATTATAAAGCTGTTCTAAGCTTGAATATTATTTATTTCTTATACAGATCTTAATCAGGAAATAATGCATTAATACAAACAAAGATACAGTTGAAAGAAGACAGAATAACATTTTATATCATAGACAGTGGGCAAAACTTCCAGAGTTTCCAAATATACAGTAAAAATGAGAAATCGAGGACACAACCTCATATGCAGGCAGGCTTACAGCTTAACGCCCCTATACAGTATTTCTTTTATAATATATTAACACAGAAAAGAAACTATTAATTACAGCATTGGCCTAAACCGTAAACACCCTCACATCATGTGAAGGGTTTCAACTAATAATTTTTAAAAACCAGCAGTCTTAATGCCGAAACGAAGCAGCAAGGGTTTCAGACTTTTTAAGTCAACCCTTAAAAATTTTCCAACTGAAAACCATAAGGGCACCGACCATGGCATAACCAGGCTTACCATGAGTGAAGCCTGCTTGTCCCAGTCTTCTACCTTCATCCGCGCCTTGAAGTCGTAAGAACCTGCAAATCACAAAGATCAACCCTGTTTTAGTATACGGTAATCTACGTTAAAAAGAAGTAACCTACAGCTAAGGAAAACAGCATGTAGAAATTTAAATTCTTATTTCTTACCAGTTCGATCGATGGAGCACAACTGCTGGAACGGCATCCCAACTAACAGTACAGGAAAGCAACACTACGGCCAGGAAGAGTAGGAAGAATAACTGAACTGTGCACAAAGATTAAGACTGTAATTCCAACCATCATCACCCTTGGAGGAAGGTTTTTAACACCGGCGAGGGTTCGGTTCACTGTGCCCAAGAAGAGTTTAGTGGAGAAAGGGAGGACTGCACCTCAATGCACAACGAATGAAGCAATCCATGACTGGGAAACAAACGTGGAGGATACTACACAGATGGGAGACCACGCCAAAAATGCCAGCACAGTCGCAAAGCGACAAGCGCCGAAAGAAAAGGAGCAAATGGAGTTTAGGGTTAATGACCAAGACTTATATCCATGAATATCTTGGCTGGAGCGTTGCCACGACAGTGGTTTAATTTATCAATGTAGGGGTGGGTTTGTTCTATAGTTTGAATAACAAATCGATGGAGTAATGATTGCTTTCCAATCATTCAAATAACCAAGGTTTATCCTTAGTCCTCGTTCCTACGCTGCATGAAAAGATTATTCATCATTCCTTTGTTTAATCATTTGAAATCATTGGAATCTAACTTCGACATCAAAGAAATCATAAACTCGATGATTGGTAGGTATTTCTTTCCATATTAAACTTTGTTAATATAGTTTGTATACATGTGAGGATAATAGAGTATGTATAGTTGTATGGAAATAACATGGTGCAAGTTTAGTATAAACTTTTCATTATATTATAGATTGCTTCAAGTGCTTAAATAAGAAATAAGAAATCCCATTTCAAAGACCTTAGATGGTTATTTCGTGCAAGTTATATAAACTTGAGTTATAGCATAGTATTACCATTAACCTTGGAGATACACCTTGGTTTGAAGAAATAACTCTTTAATACTATAAAAACCCCCTTTGAAAATGGGTAGTCTTACATTTAAATTAAGATTCAAGGCTATGATAATGTTTTGTAGAATTTTGTTTATGGATTTCTAGCTTTATAAACTAAGTTCCTTTATTTACTAGCATAGT
>LPNX010094056.1:0-91420 GCA_001517045.1 Pseudotsuga menziesii | reverse complement strand
ATTACAGAAAACCCTTATCAGTTTTCTTTCGAATGGAAATGCTAGCTTACAGCTGGATTCTTATTATAGGTTTCTTAAATTCGGTTCCTATACTCTAATCTCTTTAAATAATTAAAATATACTTTGGAATATAGTGTGACTGTAATGGAATAGAGAAGATAACAAATCAATAGGAACATAATTTAATTTACTGGAAAGAAAACAGTTAAATATACCTGAGCAAATACTGAAATGAACTATTTCTTATTTACTCTCAAACTTTGTCTCTCACGACGATCTTCTAATAAATACTCTAGAATTACAATTGCAGCGCCATAACCTCTTACCTGTATATCTGTAAGAAAAATGGAAACTATTGCGTTAGCTCGCAAGCTAAGTAAGCCGGTTAGGCATAACAGATCACCTTATGGTCACAAAAGGAACAAAAGTCAGTAAGCTTTAAAGTATGTTCTATAACTAAGCATACTAACTGATGAATTCAATCAAACTGATAATATGTAACTAATTTATAATTAGTTAAACTGCATTTTATGTTAATATTTGTAATTTAAAAAAAAAAAAAAATTTGAAATTTTGGGGTTTTGACATGCAATGCCCTCTAGACTCAAGAATGCACCTGTTATTTTTTCTAGAATAATAGTTTCTGCTTTTAAAAATTTCATTCATAAATTTCTTAAGGTCTACTTTGATTATTGGACCGTGTTTGGTCTAGTAAGATACCATATTGAGAGTTTGCGCATGATGTTGGGTCATTGTCGCTAGTACCAGATCGCGCTTAATTCCAAGAAATGTATTTTTTGCGCACCATTTGGTGTGTTGTTGGGTCGCATTGTATGTCGCGATGGAATTTTGGTCGACCCAGCAAAATTTGCGATTATCCTGAACTTACCACCACCCACATCAGTCACGCAACTCAGATCAGTGTTAGGACATACATGATACTACAGGAAATTGCTCAGAGGATATGCACAGATAACTGCACCCATGGAGAAGTTATTTAAGAAATATGCAAAGTTTCAGTGGATGGAACCCTGCCAGGAAAGCTTGTATAAATTAAAGAACAATATGGCCATGGTGCCAATATTGGTATTCTCAGGTTGGAAGAAGGAATTCCATGTTCACGTCGATGCATTGTCTGTCGCACTCGGTGTAGTCTTAACACAACCAGGAGAGGGTGCGCTTGATCACCCTATTTATTTTTATAGCAGGAAACTATCGATGACAGAGAAAAATTACACGACAACAAAAAGAGAAGGACTCGCCATGGTATACACATTGCAGAAATTTTGACATTACTTGTTAGGTGGACATTTCAAACTGTACATTGATCATTTGTCTTTAAATTACCTATTCAACAAGCCAGTGTTAGGGGGGAAGACCTACCGATGGCTCCTCTTGTTTCAAGAATTTGACTTTGAGGTCATAGTTAAACCTGGTAGAACTGAATGTCAGGCCAAACCACCTGTCACGGATAGAAAGTGGTGAAGAACCAACCAGTCTGGAGGATAACTTTCCAGACACAACTATTTGCGATACACATGATGGATGATAGAATACAAAGTTTAACACTATCATCCATCTCCTCAGCACAAGTTATGCGCCTGAAGGATTATCCATTAACCAAAAGAAACATTTGGTTGTTAGACCTGCTAATTATACGTTGATTACGGGACATCTGTACAAGCTGGGCACGGATGAGATACTGCATCGATGTGTTTTCGACTATGAACAACCTTGGGTAATGAGTGAAGCACATGCCGGTGTCGTAGGAGGACATTATACAGGAAAGGAAACTATGCGCAAGATATTACAAGCAGGAATATGGTGGCCAACCATACATATGGACACTAAGATTTTCTGGCGACGTTGTGATATCTTCCAGAGAACAGGAAAATTGTTGTGTCACAACGACATGCCTCTTGCACCATAGATAACACTACAAAAATTCGATAAGTGGGTTGTTTATTTCGTCGGACTAATCAGTCCACCACGAAAGAGGATTGGCGCATGCTACATTATCACTGCGACAGACTACTTAACCATATGGGCAGAAGACATGCTTGTTAAATATTGCACCGCTACGACTGCAATGAAGTTTTTATTTGAAAATGTGGTGACCAGATTTGGCTTTCCAAAATCTCTACTCAGCGACCAAGGTACACATTTTGTTAACAAAATTATTGCTGAGCTTACTACAGAGTTCTAGATCCAGCATAAGAAGACGACACCCTATCATCCTTAGGAGAATCGAACTGTTGAAGCCTTTAACAAGATTTTAGAGAATGCATTAACCAAAGTATGCAACGTGCACCAAGATGACTGGGACCAGAAACTGTCAACTGTGTTGTGGCCATACCGTACAAATTTCAAGCAACTAAAAGGGTACACCCCATTCACACTGGTGTATGGCCAGGAATCTTTTGTGCCGATGGAGTACATTGTGCCGAGTCTAAGGATTGATGCACTGATGGAGATGACCGATGAAGATGCTATTGAGGAAAGGTTATCACTATTGTAAAGGGAAGTTTCTTATGGATAGGGTTTAAGGGTTGAAAAGTGGATTTATAATCGTCAACAATAATATACAAGCAAGATTCAAATATTAGAATGGTTCATACCTTAGCCAAACGAAGGTTGATCCAAGCAGCCCCTCGATCCTCTTCTTGCTCCTCTTGCTTCAAGGGAACTACAAAATGAATTATACCTTTATCAAACCAATATGACCACATATAAAGTAATGATAATCAAATCAATATGAGAAACTATTCTGATTAACATAAACATATGATCATAAATATAAATTCCATAACACATTGAACAATTATTTGGGAATAAGAAGGACATCACATCTTTATTAATCTTGAAAACAAGTACAAATATACCTTCTCTTCAAATTGGGCACTTCACGAAACCTTGATCTAGTTCTGTTGCTTCTCATCACCAAGAAACTTAGCCTCCAAGCTCTGCAACACAAGGAGAATGATTCTAGGGAAAAGGTGTGGGAAAAGAGAGCTCCAAATCCTCCAGCATAACAATGAAAATATTCAAGTCTCCTCTCATGGACCTCCCTACCTCTATTTATATGCTTTATGAAGAGTTAGGGTCGAAGACAAAGTAGTTACAACTGAAGGAGTCAGTTGCATAACTACCCAAACTACCCGAATTTCAAAATACGTATTTTTTGACATTTTCATGAGGCTTACGCAGGTTGCAGAGACAACAGTCGTGTATGCAAGGAGGTATACACGGGTTGCAATGTATAAATTTTCGTATTTAAGGCGTACACGAGTATTATATATAGCAATTCGCATACATATGCGGGTTTCCTTAAGTAAACTTGCATACACATAAAAAAAAAACTCATTTTAAGGGTATTTTTGGACATTTTCAGACTTTCATGTCTTCTAGAAAGTTTTAGCTAACTGAAATATATTTCAAACAGCGTAGAGATGAGGTCAAATGGAGTTACAAAACATAAGATATGGGCCCTCCAAGTTAGGTGCTTTTATAATGACTTTCATGAAGTGTCTACATGCGACGAAATCATGGGAAAGTGGTCACAAGAAGAGATGTGTAATTTTGAGCTATAAAATATTCCCCATAATGTATGAGGTTAGAGGGAAAGATGATAGCCGAAATACATTATAAAGGAAAAATTTGAGTATGGAGAGATCAAAGAATCCAAGATCAATAGGCTCGAACAAAGGTACCTGAAAGAGAGATAAATGGAAAAAAAACTGATCTCTGGGACATACAAGTCCATATACAAAACATCGCCATAAATATATAGGTGGATCCAACATATGTATAACTGATGTGTTAGAATAATCAACCCATAGTTTACCCACTTAGACATTAATTCATTTATTTTTGTCTTATTTTCCTAGTTCATGTGTCCCACCTTGTGCAAGTTGCTAATGCCCTATCCATAGAGGTCAAACTTGCCATATTTGACTCATGTAGCGCTTGGGAAATCCTTAGGAATAAAATCTGCTTTATTCCTGGCCTCCTAGGTGCCCTTCTACTTTTTCTGCTTTATTGCCTGCTTTTTCAGTGTTTTAAGGCACATAGGAAAGCAAGACTAGGTGAGGTGAACTAGTTTTTTGTCCTCTTCATCCTCCACTCTTTTCTCCATGCAAAAGCATGTATGAGCTTCCATTCCACTACTCTTTAGCTTGCCCATGTGCCCTTGCCAATTTGTGAGCTCCATGACAGATTTGGGATCAGCTTTTTACACCTATGGGGGATTTGCCTATTTTGAGTAAGCCTGCTTTATGCTAGTTTTGGATGCCTCCTTATGCATTCAAAATCTTGATGTATTCTATATATTCAGCAACCTATGTTATTACAGGGTTGGATATTGTACACTCAGTTAATATAATTTTGTGTTACAGCTCCATATTCAGTCTCCATTGTTAGCAATTATGCATGATCAATTGATAATTGTTGTGGGTAAAATTAATATACTGCTGGCCTGAATTTCTACATGGTATCAGAGCCATTATAGGTTGTTACTCTCCTTCAAAAATTGTTTTGCAGGTTCGACATCAAGACTGGGATCCTTCTACTGACAGCCGGGACAGATTTTCTAAAGCTATGGATTCACAGAAAACTATCTTGACTCCCTTCAACTATTTTGAATGGAACGCAGAGATGGAGATCTTGTTGAGAGCGAAAGGCCTCTACAAGGTGACTATGGAAACAGAAGCAGAGCCCAATGCAGCTGCAGAGAAGATCAAATAGCACAATCGGAGAGATCAGGCCTATGGCCTCCTATGTATCAGTATTTCCCGAGACCTCCTTTTCCATCTCGATGGATTAACTTCACCGGATCAAGTATGGGAGAAGCTTTCTAATCTTTTTGGAAAGACAGATGAGATGAGGGGACATCAGATCGAAAATGAGCTGATTTCTCCGAGTCCCAGTAGCTTTGAATCCCTGCAGCTATATTTCTCCAAGTTCAAAGCACTAGTTTTGCAGCTGAAGCAGTGTGGTATCGAAAAGAAAGATGATCAGCTCATATTGGCCATCCTCTTGAAGCTAGGACCTGACTACTCAGTCTTTGTTTCGACCTTCTATGCCACAAAACTCACAGCTCGAACCTGGAAGATTCCTAGCCTTGCAGATTTCATGGAATCTCTCACACAAGAACAAGACAAGCTGGTGATGATGGGCACCATCAAACCATCCAAAGATAAAGCTTTGATTGCTGGAGATTCGAGGGTGGATTCAAAAATAAAAAAGAAAGCTAAAAAGACACCTGAGCAAAGGAGAGACAAGAAGCAGTCTCCAGAGGATCAACAAGGTCCCAAGAAAAATACCCAGAAGAAGAAAAACAAAGGTGAAATGAACAAGTGCTCATACTATTCGAAGGGCAATCACACTGAAATCTCTTGTATGAAAAACCAGATTGATATGCTGACCAATCTCCTGGAGAAGAATGGCATCTCCCTTCCAGAAAGCTCAAAGAAGAGAGAAGGAGGATCAAGTTCGGATGACAGAGAGAGAGTTCATGCTCTAGTTGCTGGCACATCAAGCTCACCCAGTTTTATCATAGATTTTGGAGCTTCAAGACACATGGTTTCGACTATGGAGGCCTTCTCCTCACTGGATATGTCGAAAGGACCATCTATTGTACTGGGAGATGACTCTCTCACTGAAAGTAAAGGCAAAGGAAGGATAGATCTTGATCATGGTCAGTTCAGCAATGTGCTATATGTCCCTGGTCTCGCCTCCAACCTCCTGTCAGTGTACCAGATGACCCACACTGGGTCTCCTAAGAAGGTCATATTCTCCCCCGATGAAGTTGAGATCACAGAAATCTCAAGTGGTAGAGTCATTGCAAAAGGAGTAGTGAATCATGCTCAAAAGGTATACATGTTTTCACACTTCCTACCTTACTCAAACCCGTCTGCTCTTCTTATCCATGCTAATGAAGCTAGCAAGCTATGGCATGAAATATTTGGCCATCTAAATTACAAGTATCTATCTGATCTTAGTGAGAAAGAAATGGTCATAGGGCTGCCCAAGATAAAATTTTCCAAAGGAGTTTGCCAAGGCTGTATCCTAGGAAAACACCCAGAGCATAAGTTTGAGAAATCTAGTCATGAGAGAACCTCTACACCCCTCGAGATGATTCACAGTGATGTTGCTGGCCCATTCCCTCATATGTCCATGAGTCAGGCCAAATATGCATTGACCTTTATTGATGATTTTTCCAGGTATTGTTGGGTTCACTTCATGAAACACAAGTCTGAAGTTTTTGGCCTATTCAAAGTCTTTAAGGCTTTGGTTGAAAACCAGTGTGGAAGGAAACTCAAGGTCCTCAGATCTGATAATGGTGGTGAGTATGTCAAGTCTGAGTTTATTAACTATTGTGCAGATGCAGGTATTCAGATGCAGCATTCTATCCCTTACACACCACAGCAAAATGGTGTTGCTGAGAGGAAGAACAGATCATTGAAGGAGATGGCAACATGCATGATGGAGGCCAAAACTTTGCCACCAAAGTACTAGGCCGAAGCTATCAACTATGCAGCCTATATCTAGAATAGGGTGCCTCACAAACAACTTGATAGTATGACTCCCTTCGAAGCATGGAGTGGGCACAAGCCAGATGTGACCCATTTCAAGATTTTTGGCTCAAAGGCATGGGCTAGAATCCTGACAGAGAAGAGGAAGGCTTTGCAGCCCCAAAGCCAAGAGTGTCTTTTTGTTGGATACTATGAAGATTCAAAAGGGTACAAGTTGATAAATTTGAGCACAAACAAAGCCTTCATTGAAAGGTGTGTTCAGTTTGAAGAAGAACCCCTTGCAGAAGTGGAAATTGGTGAAGCCTCTTCACCACCTGAACCTCAAGAAGTAAGTAAAGAGTTTGTTGAACATGCTGATTCTGATTTTTCTAATGGAGATGAGTTTATTGCAGACCCTAACAGCCCCACAAGGCCAAAATGGGCAGCCAAGACACTACATGCAGCAGGTGAGCTAGCTGGGAATCCCAATGACCCAAGGAGGACTAGATCTCAATTTGAGAGTGGTCTATGCATGAAGGATCCTATGTTTGATGAAAAATGCTATCTGATGGTGGAGTCTGATCCTCAAACATATGAAGAAGCAGCAGGAGATCCAATATGGAAAGCTACCATGAAGGAGGAGTTCAGCTCACTCCAGAAGAGCAACACATGGGAGCTAGTGGATCTTCCTCCAGGGAGAAAACTAGTACATTGTAAGTGGGTCTATAAGACCAAATTTGCTGCTGATGGTTCACCACTGAAGTACAAGGATATATTGGTAGCTAAAGGCTACTCACAGGTTCATGGCATCGATTACAATGAGACCTTTGCCCCAGTGGAAAAAATGGACTCCATCAGGCTAGCTCTAGCCATTGCAGCCTCAAGGCAATGGGAGGTACATCACATGGATGTAAAGTGTGCCTTTCTAAATGGAGATCTCACTTAGGAGATATATATGCAGCAGCCTCAATGCTTTGCTACTAACCCGTCTCTTGTGTGCAGGTTGAGAAAGTCATTGTATGGGCTAAAGCAAGCCCCCAGGGATTGGTATGCCAAGATAGATAGATTCTTGCTATCTCTGAATTTTGTTCGGTGCAAATCAGATCCAAATGTCTATTTGAAGTCTGTTAATGGTTCATTAATGATCATTGTGTTATATTTTGATGACCTCCTCATTACAGGAAGCTCACAGGCTGAGATTGCTTCCTTAAAAGGAGCTATGAACCAAGCCTTCTCCATGACAGATTTGGGGCTCTTAAAGTCAATTTCTAGGGCTTGAGATTGCTCAAACCAAAGCTGGAATAAAGGTGCACCAGTCCAAGTATGCCTTGGATTTTCTGATCAAATTCAGAATGCAAGATTGCAAAGCAAGCAAAACTCCTTTCCTTTCAGGAGTGAAGCTGGAGGAAGATGATTCTCCACCGATGGTAAACAATACACTGTATAGACAATTGATTGGATGTTTATTGTATTTGACACATACTCAACCTGATATTTGTTATGCAGTAAGTGTGGCTTCTAGATTCATGGATCAGCCTCATGATATCCATTGGAAATCAGCAAAAAGGATCCTTAACTTTGTTCAGGGAACAAGGACACATGGGATCTTCTATAAGGCAAAATCTGATCTTGATTGATTGGATTTACTGACAGTGATTGGGCAGGTGATAGCACAGATAGAAATTCCACTTTAGGTTATTTTTCATGCTTGCAAAAGGGCCAATCAGTTGGTTGCTAGGCCCTATATTTTTTGATTTATTACTCATAAAGTCAGGCTTAAGGGGGGGTGTTAGAATAATCAACCCATATTTTACCCACTTAGACATTAATTCATTTATTTTTGTCTTATTTTCCTAGTTCATGTGTCCCACCTTGTGCAAGCTGCTAATTGCCTATCCATAGAGGTCAAAATTGCCATATTTGACTCATGTAGCACTTGGGAAATCCTTAGGAATCAAATCTATTTTATTCCTGGCCTCCTAGGCGCCCTTCTGCTTTTTCTGCTTTATTGCCTACTTTTTCAGTGTTTTAAGGCACATAGGAAAGCAAGACTAGGTGAGGTGAACTAGTTTTTTGTCCTCTTCATCCTCCACTCTTTTCTCCATGCAAAAGCATGTATGAGCTACCATTCCACTACTCTTTAGCTTTCCCATGCGCCCTTGCCAATTCGTGAGCTCCATGATAGATTTGGGATCAGCTTTTTACACCTACGGGGGATTTGCCTATTTTGAGTAAGCCTGCTTTATGCTAGTTTTGGATGCCTCCTTATGCATTCGACCTCTTGATGTATTCTATATATTCAGCAACCTATGTTATTACAGGGTTGGCTATTGTACACTCAGTTAATATAATTTTGTGTTACAGCTCCATATTCAGTCTCCATTGTTAGCAATTTTGCATGATCAATTGATAATTGTTGTGGGTAAAATTAATCTACTGCTGGCCTGAATTTCTACATGATGAAACTATCATGGTCTCTCAATATGCAAAAAGGTGCCATATCAAATCTAAAGGAGTCATGGCCACAAATGAACAAGGTGGATCCATGCTCAACAATCGATCATAGCCACAAGAATATCAGGTGGATCTATGTCTCAGCAAAATGTCATATAAAATGTAACAAGGTCTTGCACAGCTTGGGAAATAGCAAAAATTATGATGCTATTGTCATACCAAGATCTTCAATCCAAACCGCCCAACAGGTATGAATCCTAACCATGCGAATAAAGGAGTTGAAGTCGAACATGGAGGAAACTGTTTGATTACCAGTCAATAATGAGAACCGTTAACAAACGCGAGGGAAACCACCATTAATGAAAATGGTCCCCAAGGAACCTAGTACATTCTAACAAGTGTGAATACAAGGACTTGAAGTCGAACACTTGAAGAATCCATCAAGTATTATACATTAAGATATTCCCACTACCCCATAGCGAGGGAAATTGCCACTGATGACTATAATCCCCAAGGTACTGTCATAAAATCTAAATCTCATTCCTAGAGCAAGAGGTGTTTCAGTTGATAGGAAGTGATCCATTGGAAGAAAGGCATTAAGGCATCCTTCAACATCCAACATGAGGTAAGTTAGAGACTAATTGGATCTAGAATTGGTACTGAATTTCATGACAAGGACTACCAAAGACATGATGTAATGAACTGATACCAGAGAATGTCTGACACAAAAGGTCAAGGCATCTGCAGAATGGTCAACAAAGGTTTAATCCTTGAATAGTGAGCACGGCACAAAAGTGACTTAGGCAACTTTTGACACAAAAGGACCAACGACACAAATCTGCAATGTAGGAGACATTGACAAATTCCCCATATAATTGGAAAAGAGACCAACTAGAGGAGTAAGAAACTCTGAATCGGGATAAGGTCAAAATAATAGGACCCAACTGTTGATAGACTCAAAACTGGTGCTTTGTTCAAGGAAACAAGACTTGCTGCCATGATGTAAAAAACATGTGAATGAACTTTTCTTCCCCTCTTTCTTGTAAAGGTTTAATGAGTCCATGAAAGCAAACTCAGGACCATATTCATTTTTGGAAAGCTCGAAGAAGAGACAAAAGAATTCTTGATAAAGCACTGATTCATGGATTTTATGAGCCTGAACTAGTACATGCTCGATGGTGTTTTCATAGTTTAGAGAGTCTTAAAACTCCAAAGAAGACTCCAGGGGGAAACTTTTTCGTCCAATTTAGTCTCTTGAGGCTGGAAAAGTATAAAACAAACCATAGAAGAACTCTCTTAGCTTTCGAAGAAGTAAGGCACACCTTTTCATACTTAGTCAGGGAGGTCCGAAAAAGGTTAAATTACCACCTACCCAATGCGCCTTCAAAAGCAACATATACCCTAATTTTTACGAGTGTGAAGGAAGGAAATACCACTTGAAAAGATCCATTTGATTACGAGAAATGGGGCTTACAACAATAAACTCAATGCTTTGTTATTTAGGGTTTAGAGAGCATGACAAAGAAATAAAGTACACTCATAATCTTTTTCATGTTTAGGTCCAGAGCACGAAAAAGAGAAAACTAAGCTCATATTGGGGGGTCCTTTTCTGTAATTTTAGTCCCTCAGGTCCGGAAAAGTGATAAACCTATGGCTAAGAATACCCTTCTCAATTCCAAAGAAAAGAGAGTGTTCCTTTCTCGTATTATTCCACATGGTCCAAGAAAGTGATAACCTACCACCAATGTGGATGCCCATTCACATATTCTTAACGAGCCTTAACAGACAAGTTTACTCGGTAGTCAAGTCTATTTTGAGGAGTCAGACTTGGGCCTAAAGAAACTCAATATCTTTCCTGTGAAGTTTTAACGAGTCTGGAAAAGTCGACTCGCGGCCTCTTTACTATTTTTAATGAGCTCAAAGGAGAGCAAAAAGAATGCTCTAAATGCGAGGAGACGAGTATCATAAACAGGCGAAACTAGTTCCAAGCGCAAGGAACAAACCTATGCATAATGCAAGGAAAGTGATCAAGATAAGGACACTCATGGAGCATCTCCTCCAGGCAAAGGGTGTCAAGTTGCGAAGGAAAAATGATACAAGGCTTAGCGACAATGAGAACAAATATGAGGGCTTATACAAAGAGCTAAAAGCATGGAAGTCGGCATCAGGCTCAAAAGCGCAACCAGGATACATGCAAATGCAGTTACATCTTGAACAAAAAGACAAGGCTAGTAAACAGTTGTGAATCCAACTAAAAATCCTGTCTCCAAGAAACAACAACATTAGGATAATATTCATAAGAAAAGATCTAATGCAGGTCACTTTAGCAGGAATACATGCAACTTTTCTATCTTCTACAAAAGGGAAAGTCAAGGAAGAATTGACCGAAGAAGATTCTATAGAACCAAGGCTTTAGGGTTTATAATCAGTAAGATCAACCTCAGAAGAAAAGAAAAAATCAACAAGGGAGATAGAGTCTGCAGGAACAAACTCAGTATCACAGGAGTTGAAAAATTCATAAGAAAAATCAAACTCATTAGGATCTTTGACTTGCTGTTCAAAGGAAGAGTCAAAAGACTCAACAAGATCAACATAAGAAGACCGATTTATGGGAAGATCAATCTTACTAAGAAAATCAAGGTTAGACTTAGTCACAACTGAACTAACATCCAATAGAAGATTAGACTGTATCAAAGACTCTAGGAAGACTACATCCGAAGGAAAGAGGTCATCTGAGATAGGACACATGTCTAAACTTTTAAATGGATTGACAGAGTGGAGATTAGGCCCCACAGTCTGTATAGGATGACTCACCTGGTCAACTCCTAGGACCAAGTATCAGGAAGGTAGGCATGAAAACATAGGATTCTTCTCAGTAGCAATTGATGGCAAAGGACATGAGGCCACATAGCTCAGCTGTGGCGGGGTAGTGTCTATAGAAACACTGGGAATCAATAAAGGAAAGAATTGGTCTCTATTTGGGTCAGGAGACGGATCAAGAAAATCCAACTGATCGATAGTGACAATTTATTCGCCATGATTAAAGTACATCACATGAAAGAATGTTGACACCATAGCTTGCATGGCATAGACATAATCACGTCCAAGGAGCATATTGAAGTCCAAGGGGTCTTCTATCACCATGAAGTCAACTAAGACGATCTTCCCACCCAAAGTAACAGGTGTTTGAGGAAGAATTCCCAAGGATATACAAGTTCTTCTATCAAACGCCAGTAATTGACTAGCAGTCGACACAAGGCTAGGAGACCCCATGCCTCGCCAGGCATGGGCAGACAAAATACTAACTAAGGCTCCTTCATCAACAATACAATGAGAAATAATGTATGGTTCAACTTTGACCTTTAGCTGGAAAGGTATATCAAAAGGAAGACACGGCTCAACTGGAATATCCAAATCAAAGGAAGCAATCCAAGAGCTTGGTGGGGGTTGATATGAAGCAAGTTCAGTGCCACCTTGTTCAGTAAGTTCTGAACTGGCAGTGAAGAAAATGTGACTAGAAGACACTTCACTCTCCAAAGGAAGAGTGGGATTGATCGACAATGGAATTGATTCAACCGCTTCGTGAAAGTCACTCTTCGAAGGGAGAGTGGGATTGACCAAAGATGACTTTGGTTCAATCACATCAGGATCACACTTTGAAAGAAGAGTGGGATCTACCAAAGATGACATTGATTCGACCACTTGATCAGCCAAAGGTTGAGTAGTTTGTTGAGAAACTATAGGTTGTTCAGGATAATGAAATTCTTGAGTCTCCAACCACACTCTTCGCACATCTACGATAGCAGGGCACTGGTGAGTAAGATGATCTCCCTCACATAGCTTACAAGGGAAATTAAGTTTGCACTTCGAACAACCAGTTTTCTCAATGGTGTCAACCTAACTAGAAGTGGCTGATTATTTTATCTTAGCATGACCTCCAGAGGATGAGAGTTTTCCCCCAACATGACCACTAGAGGATGGGTGATTGGGTCCAACTTAACTAAGAGAGGTTGTTTTCGAAAAACTTCAAGATGTTCAAAAATGGGATGACCATGAAACCAAACTCTTCGCATCTCCGCAATGGAAGCACATTTATAAGTAAGGTGGTCTCCCTCACAAAGCTTACAAGGAAATTTGGGCTTGTTTTTTGAATGGGTAGTATTTTCAACAGTGTCAACATGACTTGCAGTGGATGATGGATTGTCTTAAACATGATCCACAGAGGATGAAAGACTACCCCCAGCATGACCTGCAGAGGCTAAAAGATTGGGTCCAACATGACTTGCAGAGGTTGGATGGGAACCACCAGCATGAACAGCAAAGGCTGAATGGTTAGGATCAACATGCTTTGCAGCAGTTGAGTGTGTGCCCCCAGCATAACTTCAGAGGATGGGTGGATGGATCCAACATGACTTGCAAAGGTTGGATGGGGAGGTTCAACTTGAACATTAGAGGTTGAACGGGTTCCCTCAGCATGAACTATAGAGGCTGAGTGACTGGATTCGACATGACCTGGAAAGGTTGGAAGGATCCCACCAGCATGATTAACAGAGGTTGGATGATGAAGACCAACTTGACTTGCAGAGGTTGAGTGCTTAGATCCAACATGACCCGCAAAGGTTCGATAGGCACCCCTAGCATGAATTATAGAGGCTGGTTGGTGAGGTTCAACTTGACTTGCAAAGTTTGAATGGGTGCCCCCTTGCTTATGTGTCTTCTTCATGTTCCTCCTTCTTTTACTCCTTTTAGACTATCGATTACTAGTATCAATACTTTCACTGCATGAGGTAGAAGGGGTAGGAGAATCAACTACAGGTGAATGTGAAGTAGTTTTTTTATTCCCATTATATAAGGATCTTACTTGAGAAGCATCAAGAGCATTCAGGACAGTTGGAGTGGAAAACAACCACACCGGTAGCCCTAGGGTGATTCTAGGTAGATTCAAGGTGGCCATCAAAGGAACACCAATATTCCCTATAAGAGGAATAGTACAAGGAGTTCCCAGCATGGGGATATCTTGGTTGGTGTTCAAATGGGTGTTATCCATTGTTTCAAACTAGGAGACAAATTCTGAGGTTGATAGGCAACCAAAATTACAAAGCACACACCTAAAGGCACACTAAGTACAGACAAACCACATAGCACTCACAAAAAATTCCTAAAGCCAAACAGACAAACAGGTATAAGATATGCTTTCTAGAAGAAAACTGATAGACAGTTACATGGTGTCCCTATAGATTTTCTTAGGTACAAGCAGAGGAATCACCCACCGCCCTCCCACACCTTCTACCGAGGTTACCTTCCAAGCCCATCCAAGGTCAACTAGAAATAGCCTTCCGGTGTACCTGTGTATGAACCCTAGATTTCAAAGAGACTAAAGGATACCTTAACTATATTGACAGTCTGGGGGGACAGTCGCAAGCCTAGTTCATATGCATGGGCAAGGTAGCAAATCCTGAAACCCTGTCTAAGAAAGAATCCCCAGATGCGCAAAAAACTTGGTCTACACTTTGACAAGAAATCAGAGGGTTATCTCCTTAGTCCAAGCCTCCACACGGCCTCGTGCTTAACTCCCATTTGAGAGGAGCTTCCCAGATACAATCAACATAGAAGAGGATTTAACTAGTGATTGGCCATCTACGTCTGAATTTAAACACTTGTGGGGAGTTTAAACTCCCTATCCCACAAGTCTATCCTAAGCTAGTTGGTGTATGACCCTATAAAATAAAACTTACTAATAATTTTTAAATTATATCATTTATTTTAAGGGTTGTTTTTAGTCAGAGGGTAAATGGCGTGAAACTTATGTGGTGTTTTGACTCAAAGTTGAAACAAAATGACTAAGCAAAGAGAAATGAAATGCAAAAAGAAAAAACTATTCTCTTTCTTTTTCAAATAGAAAATTGAAAGCCACACAAGAACAATTTCTTTTTTATTTTTTCAAAAACAATGATATGCCATGCAATCTAGACTAGAAACCTAATCTACATGCATATAAAGCAAACATGTGTTTTTTATTTTTCTTTTATAAATGCAAAAGAAAAAACAGCCTATCAACTAATGCAAGCAAGTAATGTAAGTAAAGTAAATAGACCACTACTCTACACCCCACAAACAAACCCTAGGTTTCCCTAAAGTTGGATATAACCTCTCTTGGAAGGAAGGCTCAAAAAAGTAAACAAGCCAACAACTTTGGAATAAAGAGACTGAGCAATAATACTAACATAAACAAAGGTCAAGAAATCCCAAGTATCAATCTAAACCTACAAACAGAGGTTGCTCAGTACCTTGTCCAACAAGGTCAAGCCAAAGAAGGAGGTGGGGGGGAAGGTAGCAAAAACAAGTTAAAAGATTTGAAAGAGACTTACAAGATAGACAAAGAGCACCTAATAGATAAAAAAACCTCTCAAGAGTCATGCACATGCAGAGGACCCTTGAAGACCCTACAAACAGCCCTCAAATCACCGAAACCCTTAAAAAATGATGAAAGAACACAAATTCAGGTGTATACGCGGGTTTCCTTAAGGCAGGTCGCATATGAAACATGGGTTGCAAGTAGTGCAAGTCACGTATACAATAGATACATGTGATTGTTTATCTTGAAAGTCATGTATGGATGACAGAAAGCACAAAAAGGGTAAAAAACTGACCTAAGAAGGCAGGAAAGGTGTTCCAACAGACTAAAAAGGTGTTCCTAACTTGTAAGAAGGACCTAAAACCTTACAAAAGGATAGAAGAAATACAAAAAAACCCCAAACAGACAAGGCTCTCCCCTGTGGAGTCACCAGTTCTATTTTAAAGGAAAGTTTCCTATGGATAGGGTTTAAGAGGCCATCAACGTACTGGGGTTGAAAAGTGGATGTATCATGTTTAGCAAGCATATACAAGCAAGATTCAAATATTAGAATGGTTCATACCTTAGCTAAACAAAGGTTGATCCAAGTAGCCCTTCGATCCTCTTCTTGCTCCTCTTGCTCCTCTTGCTCCAAGAGAACTGCAAAACGAATTATACCTTTCTCAAACCAATATGACCACATATAAAGTAATGGTGATCAAAGCAATATGAGAAACTATTCTGATTAACATAAACATATTATCATCAATATAAATTCAATCACACATTTAACAATTATTTGGGAAGAAGAAGGACATCACATCTTTATTAATATTGAAAACAAGTACAAAACATACCTTCTCTTCAAGTTGGGCACTTCACAAAACCTTGATCTGGTTCTACTACTTCTCTTCTCCAAGGAACTCAGCCTCCAAGCTCTGCAACACAAGGAGAATGCTTCTAGGGAAAAGGTGTGGGCAAAGAGAGCTCCAAATCCTCCAGCATAACAATGAAAAGATTCAAGTCTCCTCTCATGGACCTCCCTACCTCTATTTATATTCTTTATGAAGAGTTAGGGTCGAAGACAAAGAAGTTACAACTGAAGGAGTCAGTTGCATAATTACCCAAATTACCCGAATTTCAAAATACGTATTTTTTTGACATTTTCAGGAGGCGTACGCGGGTTGCAGAGACAAAAGTCACATATAGAGGAGGTATACATGGGTTGCAATGTAGAAAGTCATGTATTTAAGGCGTACACAATTATTATATATAGAAAGTCATGTACATATGTGGGTTTCCTTAAGGAAACTCACGTACACATGAAAAAAACTCATTTTAAGGGTATTTTTGGGAATTTTAAGACTTTAGTGTCTTCTAGAAAGTTTTAGCTAACTGAAACATATTTCCAATAGCGTAGAGATGAGGTCAAATGGAGTTATAAAACTCAATATATGGGTCCTCCAAGTTAGGTGTTTTTTTAGTGACTTTCAATGACTTTCATGAAGTGTCGACATGCGACGAAATCATGGGAAAGTGGTCACAAGAAGAGATGTGTAATTTTGAGCTATAATTGTCACATCTTGTTTAGATGGAAGAGGAATGATTCATTGCAGGATTCCATTAGAATGTCGAGAATCAGAGGTAGAAAGTGTGGCATGATCACCATATCTGGGTTAATCCATTCAAAGTTGGATGACTTGTGTTGTTGTTTGAAAACAAATTCTTCAAACATCCAGGAAAGTTAAAAATGCATTGGCTAAAGCCACATACAATCACCCACATTATTGACATAGGCGCAGTAAAACTGTAGAAACTAGATGGAACATACGTCGCGGGTGTGGTGAACGACAGTCACCTGAAACCTTACTATGAGGGCCTGGCTAAGAAATAAAAAGAAATCAAGGAAACTATTATGTCACACATCTGCGACAAAACTAGGAAAAGCACAGGAAAAAGTGGGAATGACAAGCTAGCCAACATTAAACTGTGAATATTCGACAAATATTGAGGTGGTTATGACAGCTAAGCATCATCAATTCAATGAGATACAAGGGTAATGACGACGTGATTTTTGGTCCCATCAGTCATCCTCGTCATAACTACCATAACTGCCCTGATAGGTACAACTCAGAACTCGAGTAGTCGAATTGATGAGGAACGCATTAGCTGAGAATCCCATGTGATCGAAAATACCTCGGCCTCCCATCACATGATGATCGTTGGACGCATAGGCTCCTATAAAGTGTAGCTTCATCATCAAGTTTCAGTTTACTTTCACCCATGAAGAGAGAAATAGAGTCAAGAGATGATAAAGCCGAAGTCTGTAACAAAGAGCGATCCGAAACTCATGGTCATCAATATTTCCAGTGCGATTGAGCAATCTAACGTAATTTTCACCCAGCCCTATCCAATTGAAGAGGAAATTGAATCACCTGAGGTACAACAACCTGAACATGTACCAGAACTAGAATCAATGGCACGAACAAGAAAGAAACCTGTCCCTATGGCTATTTCGGCCCCTATCCCACCCCGTGGTTCAGGCCTTTTGTCAAACCCTATTTAGAATCCACTAGTTACAAGTCCACAACTAGTCATGCCACCGAGAGAGGTTGGAGAGTCATCAATGCTGCAACTTTCAAAGAAACACAAGGCTAATGCCGTTGTGGATATGCCTGAACATGACCTGATGGAGGATGATGGACCAGACTCATCACCCCAAGACGCTGATGCCACCATGTAAGAGGAAAACTTTCCCCACTATGTTCGGCTAAGGAGAGCCGATGCGCAAGAGGTAAGGTTCCTGAAGAAACCACACACAACCTTACTAACATCGAGGATCCCCAATGGTGTACCCCTCTTCATGGACATAATGTCAAATATCACTAAGCTGTAGTTTGAGGATTGCAACACCTACAAGCTGGTGGGCTTGGAAAGGAGGAACTACATAGTTATGGTTCAAGCCAGGCCGACTAAGCCCCAGCTCATAGTACCAATAAAGTGGGCCAGCAATGTCGATCGAGTGGGCTCATTGAATCTGTTGCTCATGCCACACTTTGGTCACAACATCCAGGTGACCACATATGTGAAGGAGCTCCTTGTATGCTTTCATAGAGGATGTTTTTGGCTCGACTAACCCTACCCTGTCAACATCGAGCTCATCTCATCGACAACAGGTCTGCCAAAGGTCGAACATGACCCTGCACCATATTGGAGCCAAAACAGAGACACCACCAAGATGAAGCAAAAGTATAAACTTCAGGGAGCAGGTAAGAGATTCCTTATTGCCCCTATAGAGGACAACATGGTAAGGCTTGCAGCCAGAATCCTATCTTACAAGCTGTTGCACAAGATGAGACCTAATGAGTGCACCGCCAACATGCTAGAAATCGTAGAGTAGTGCGCAGCAGGAGTAATCTTTAATTGGTCGTAGTTCCTGTTGAACGAACTGATAAATGATGCAGAACAGGCATAGGAGGAACCCAGGGCCAAATTTCATTACTCTTGGATGCTCATCCTGATCTCTTTCATTCTATGGTCCAACCCGCCAGACTACCGGTCGATGGATCTCCCAGTGCTTTGCCTTGGCTCAAAGTATCAGAACCTCTATGAGGATACGGAGGAGAAGATCCGCCAGATGGATAATAACATCGAGTTCTTTTTTCATGGTGACGCACTATGCGCTATTATAAGGCAGACCCACAGAGTACAGGCTACGACAGTGCAGAGATACGCGAAATCCATAAAATTCTAGGCTAGTGTACATAACACTATTCTGGAACCGAAGCAGGATCCGACCAAGAAAGCGGACCAAGAAGGGTTAAGGATCGTTGATATGGATGTAGACGCAATTATCCAAGAGTGGACTGAAGAATGGCATGGCCCAGTAGCAAAGCCGATGGATGAAGGCAGAAACCAAGAAAACTCACCGTCTAACCAATGTGGAAACGCTGGTGTAGGCACTGATGCGCAAAACATTCAAGGAAATGGCCAAGGGAATGCTCAGGGGCATGACCAAGATGATGGGAAAGGCAATCACGGTGATGACAAACAAGGAAATCAGATGCCAAGCTCCAATGATGATGATAGTGCGCGAAGCAAGGATGATGATGATGATAATGACGATGACTCGGATGACACTCCTACTGATGAGGATGTGAAGAAGGCATGAGAAGAGGTGCATCAGCCACAACACAAGAAGGGGAAAGTAGAAAAATTAGCTAACATTGTCAACTTAGATGATGAGGACATAAGCTTGTTTTCTAATGCAGTTACAGAGGTTGCAAAGTTCAGCTTGAAAGGAATAAGTAAGAAACAGTTGTGACTGACCAACAAGCTCACCGAGCATATCAACCAGCTGACAGAGGCCATAAACGAAGCTAAAGACACTGTCGAGGCTGAAACTTACGGCATGGATCCTAGTATCCGGTTAGTAACACTAGATCTGGTGCCACCGATAAAAATAGAAATCCAAGCATGAGTAATGGAGACGGGGGCGCTTGAATTTGACAATGTTGTCCGTAGTTTTGAGGTACTAAACATGGAATTCTCTAAACTCACATTAGAGGAAGTCTATGTTGTCTATAAGGTGGCTGTGACCGAGGTATGCCTTAGAGAAAATCATTGTCATATCAAGAAACCAAGGAGAAAATAAAGGCGACAGCATGCAAGACCCTCCTTACAGAAAAGGAACAGGAAATTGAGGCTAGAGAGCAGAGCAGGCTTGCACTCGTTGAAGCCATCAAAAGCGCGGTCATGGAGTTCCCACCAGAAGTAGGTCAAGAAGATGAAGAATCAGTCGCCAGGGTTGGCCGCCTCTCCAAGATCATGGTGGAAATCAAGAAGCAAGTAGAAGAGCTTCAGGCAAAGCAAGTACCAAGCACATCTCTGGAGGTGCTTGAAGAATGAAGCAAAGTAGCGTCTGAGGCTGTTGCGAGGATATCAAAGGAGAAAAAATCTGCACTACGGTAGTGGAAGTCATTTCAACGATCTGGGAAGTGCTTCTAGAGAATGCGACTGTGGAGAAGATCAAGGAAGATGTGCAGCAAGCTGATGAGAAAATCATCGTGGTGAAGGAAGAGATGAAAAATGTGTTGCTTAAGGAGAAGGTGACAAAGATCACTGAGATCAATCAGCTCCAGCAGGAAGTCCAAGCTCTTCATGACCAAGAGCAGACTAGGAATGCTGAAGTAGTTGCGCTCCGGTCGAAAGTAGCGCGAGTTATAGGGCTGATTCAACCTATACAACAGAAGATTCAGCACATCACATAGTGATTAGAGGAAGGACCGTTGGAACATATCAGTTCTGACTGGGTCGAAAAATTGAGTAAGCAGGCAGAGCAAGTAATAGAGGAAGTTTCCAAGGTGCAACAAATTTTGAAGGAATTTCAGGACAAGGTTGGTCCTGTTGCGTAGCATGAGCCAGAGGCTTGAGTTTGGTGCAACACTAAATTTTTCTAAGGCATCATTTTTTTCTTAGTGGCTCAGGACGAGACACGTGTGAGTGTTGGGGGCCTGTTGGGCCAGGAAAAGTGCAAAAGGAAGAATCTTATGTGCAGGAAAATGAGGAAAAGTGCACGTGCGATGGGGTAAAAATAGGTCAAGAAGGAAACAAAATTACAGGTGCAAGAAAGGTAAAAGCATGCGCACAGTGGAGAAAAGGTAGGATAAGGACGGAAAGGAAGCAGAGAGAAGAGGAAGTTGCAACGAGGATCAGTGCGACAAGGAAAAGCACATCCAGATTTGGTGGAAGAGGAAGGTAGAAGGGTTAAAGAAGAACAGGTACAAATCGACAGAAGACTACAAAAGGACGAACCAGCGAAAGGCTAAAGGACAATTTTGCGGCTATTTATGACTAGTACAAACAAGCTAAAAGACGTTTCTGCAGCTAGTTAAAGCTGTGGTTAATGTAATGCAGGAATTTTGCGGCCAGTTTGTATTTCCATCAATGTAATTACAGATATTTTGTAGCTAATTGCGTCTGTAATAATTGAGCAGTACTCAGTCGACCCTGCGTGGTCTTGTAAATACTATAAATAGGAGAAACCCATTCTCTATAAGGTTTAGCTTGGAGAGGTAGCTTCAAGAAGTAGGTTCAGTTATCTTCATTATTGTGACTCAGAAGAGGAGTCTAGTAGAAGTCGAAGGTTTTTGAGTCGCAAGTCTATAGTTGAGTGTGCAGATAGTCCACAACTAGTTGTGCCATCGAGAGAGGTTGGAGATTCATCCATGCCGCAACTGTCAAAGAAACGCAAGGCTAAGGCCGTTGTGGATATGCCTAAGCAGGACCTGATGGAGGAGGATGCACCAGACTCATCACCCCAAGACGCTGATGCCACTAAGGAAGAGGAAAAATTTCCCCACTATGTTCGACTAAGGAGAGCTGACGCGCAAGAGGTAAGGTTCCCGAAGAAACCACACACAACCTTAGTGACACCAAGGATCCCCAATGGTGTACCCCTCTTGATGGACATAATGTCAAAGATCACTAAGCTGCAGTTTGAGGATTGCAACACCCACAAGCAGGTGGGCTTGGAAAGGAGGAACTACATGGTTACGGTTCAAGTCAGGCTGACTAAGCCCCAGCTCTTAGTACTAATGGAGTGGGCTAGTGATGTCGATAGAGCGAGCTCATTGAATCTGTTGCTCATGCTGCACTTTGGGCACAACATCCAAGTGACCACGTATGTGAAGCAACTCTTTGTATGCTTTCATAGAGGATGTTTTTGGTTCGACCGACCCTACCCTGTCAATGTCGAGCTCATATCTTCGACAACGGGTTTGCCGAAGGTCAAACATGACCTTGCACCATATTGGTGCCAGAACAGAGACACCACCAAGGTGAAGCAGAAGTATAAACTTCAGCGAGCAAGTAGGGGATTCCTTATTGCCCCTATAGAGGACAACATGGTAAGGCTTGCAGCCAGAATCCTATCTTACAAGTTGTTGTGCAAGATGAGACCTACTAAGTGCACCGCTGACATGATAGAAATCGCAGAGTAGTGCGCAGTAGGAGTAATCTTTAACTAGTCACAGTTCCTACTAAATGAACTGATAGATGATGCAGAGTAGGCGCAGGTGGAACCTAGGGCTAAATTTCATTACTCCTGGATGCTCATCCTGATCTCTTTCACTCTCTGGTCCAACCCACCAGACTACTAGCCGATGAATCTCCCAGTGCTTTGCCTTCACACAAAGTACTAGAACCTCTAGGAGGATAAGGAGGACAAGATCCACTAGATGGATAATAACATTGAGTTCTTTCTACATGGAAAGGCACTACGCTCTATTATAAGGAAGACCCATAGAGTACAGGATGTGACGGTGCAGAGATACATGGAATTCATAAACTTCCAGGTCGGTGTACATAACACTATTCTGGAACTGAAGTAGGACCCGACCAAGCAAGCGCACTAGGCAGGGTTTATGATCGCTGATATGGACGTAGAAGCAATTATCCAGGAGTGGCCTAAAGAATGGCATGGCCCAGTAGCAGAGCCAATGGATGATGGTGGAAACCAAAAAGACCCACCGTCTAACCAAGGTGGAAACGTCGATGTAGGTACTAATGTGCAAAACGGTGAAGGAAACGGCCAAGGGAATGGTGAGGGGCATCACCAAGATGATGGGAAAGGAAATGACGGTGACAAAAAACAAGACAATCAGACGCCAATCTCTGATGATGATGATGATAATGACGGTGACTTGGACGACACTCCTACTGATGAGGATGTGAAGAAGGCATAGGAAGAGGTGCATCAGCCACAATACAAGAAGAGGAAAGCGGGAAAATCGGCTAACACGGTCAACTTAGATGATGAGGACATAAGCTTGTTTTCTGATGCAGTTGCATAAGTTGCAAAGTCCAGCTTGAAAGGAATAAGTAAGAAACAGTTGTGACTGATCAACAAGCTCGCTGAGCATCTCAACCAGCTGACAGAGTCCATAAACGAAGCTAAAGCCACTGTCAAGGATGAAACTTATGGCGTGGATCCTAGTATCTCATTAGTAACACTAGATCTGGTGCCACCGATAAAAATAGAAATCCAGGCGCAAGTAATGGAGACGAGGGCACCTGAATTTGACAATGTTGTCCACAGTTTTGAGGTACTAAACATGGAATTCTCTAAACTCACATTAGCGGAAGTCTATGTTGTCTAGCAGGCAACTCCGACTAAGGTACACCTCAGAGAAAATGCGTTTTCATATCAAAGACCCAAGCAAAAAAGAAATGGGACAGCGCGCAAGACCCTCCTTAGAGAAAAGGAGTAGGAAATTGAGGCCAGAGAGAAGAGTAGGCTTGCACTCACTGAAGCCATCAAAAGCGCGGTCATGGAGTTCCCACTGGAAGCAGGTCAAGAAGATGAAGACTCAGTCACCAGTTTTGGCTGCCTCTCCAAGATCATGGTGGAACTCAAGAAGCAAGTAGAAGAGCTTCAGTGAAAGCAGGTACTAAGCACATCTCTAGAGGTGCTTGAAGAACGAAGAAAAGTAGCGTATGAGGCTATTGCGAGGATATCAAAGGAGAAAAAATATGCACTGAGGCAGTGGAAGTCATTTCAGTGATCTGGGAAGCGCTTATGGAGGATGAGACTGTGGAGAAGATCAAGGAAGATGTGCAGCAAGCTGATGAGAAAATCACCACAATGAAGGAAGAGATGAAAAATTTGTCACTTAAGGAGAAGGTGACAAAGATCGTCGAGATCAAGCAGCTCCAGCAGGAAGTCCAAGATCTTCATGACTAATATCGGACTAGGAATGATGATGTAGTTGCGCTCCGGTCGAAAGCAGTGTGAGTTACAGGGCTTATTCAGCCTATACAACAAAAGATTCAACACATCACACATTCATTAGAAGCAAGACCGTCGGAACATATCAGTTCCGACCGGGTGAAAAAGTTGAGTAAGCAGGTGGAGAAAGTAACAAAGGAAGTTTCCAAGGTGCAACAAATTTTGAAGGAATTTCAAGACAAGGTTGGTCCTATCGCGCAGCATGAGCCAAAGGCTTGAGTTTGGCGCAACACTAAATTTTGCTAAGGCATCATTTTTTTCTTAGTGGCTCGGGACAAGACACATGTGAGTGTTGGGGGCCCGTTGGGATAGAAAATGTGCAAAAGGAAGAATCTTATCCGCAGGAAAATGAGGAAAAGTGCGCGCGCGATGGGGTAAAATAAGGTCAAGAAGGAGACACAATTACAGGTGCAAGAAAGGTAAAAGCATGTGCACGGTGGAGAAAAGGCTGGATAAGGATGGAAAGGAAGTGCAGAGAAGAGGAAGTTGCGGCGAGGATCGGTGCGACAAGGAAAATCACATCCAGATTCAATGGAAGAGGAAGGTAGAAGATTTAAAGAAGAACAGGTGCAAATCAACAGAAGACCTTAGAAGGATGAACTAGCAGAAGTCTAAAGGACAATTTTACGGCTATTTATGACCAGTATAGACAGGTTGAAAGATGTTTTCGTGGCTAGTTAAAGCTGTGGTTAATGTAGTGCAGGACTTTTGCATCTAGTTTGTCCTGTCATTAATGTAATTGCATATATTTTGTAGCTACTTGCGTTTGTAATAACTGAGCAGTACTCGGTCAACCCTGCGCGGTCTTGTAAATACTATAAATAGGAGAAACCTGTTCTCTATAAGGTTTAGCTTGAAGAGGTAGCTTCAAGAAGCAGGTTTAGTTATCTTTAGTATTGTGACTCAGAAGAGGAGTCTAGTAGAAATCGAAGGTTTTTGAGTCGCAGGTCTATAGTTGAGTGCACAGACAGTAAGTAGAAGAGTCGATCTATGTTGTGTGCGGATCAGTAAGAGTAGATAGACGCAATAAACAAGAGAGCATGAGAGCAAGAATATTGAGTCAGATAGACATATCTTAAGAACATTTTGCAAGTCGTAGACTTCAAGGTGCTACATATATTCCTCATGCCAGATGAAGAGAATCTTGGTGGTTTTTCCTAGATGGGTTTCCACGTTATTTCCTGTGTTGAATGATTGAATGCTTATGAGAATATTGAGTGTCTGATTACTTCATATTGTTACAGTTACTATTCAATGTATGTCTTAATATTACCAATCAGCGAATGAATGAATGTTTAAAGCATTGTCGACATGTTATGTATAATTTCCTATTTAAATCTGCTAAGTTACATCATAAGTCGCATACTGTTCATTATAGGTAAGGAACCAGCTACGTCGCACGGTTGCGCCAGTTGATTAAGTGGTTAAGGATATTGTTGTGTCACATGTCAATTGTGGCACATAGTTGCACCTCTATCGCATAGTAATAGAATCTATCCACCTATCTCTATCAAGCACCTTGGCCACACGCCAAGGGATTATAATCCCTTGCCAACTGCAGAAATATGGTTCTAGTAGTTACACATTAATATATCTTGGGTGATACTGCGCCTGCCTCGCATGTCTGGTCGACTGAGCTTGCTATGTTGGGCTGATGTCTTTTGGTGTCTTGTTGGTACTGTGTTGTTGTTGAACCTTGGGTTACATAAGTAAGGAGATAGAGGCCAACAACAGTCACCTTGGGAAACACAGCATAAATCCCACTTGGAGAATCCACTTCTTCTCTAACCTATGGGTTTGGAAAGAGGACATATCAAGCTATCTCAGTCAGAAGTTTCATAATGTAAGGAGCCAAACCTTCATATATACAACATAATCAATATCAGTTATTAATGCAGAAGAAATTGGAAAACTAGGGCTTCCTGTTCCGGGAGCTTCCTCCATTGTTTTCATAAAAGGAGCACATTGGACAACTATCCTTGAAGAGGCCCATATTTCTATCCGATCAGAAGGTTGAAATTCCAAGTTTTGAAAATTAGGGTTTCTCTGAAAAACCCTAGATTAGCCAGTTCTAGAACCAGGACAGACACCTCAAATTGGTAAGATCTAAATTTTTGTTATTTACATTTGAGGTTCCCATTTCAAAATGACTAATCACACCCAGCTTGATGAAAAGCTTGGTGAAGCTGACAACTTTCGATTATGGAAGTATAGGATCTCCGTGATCCTTGAAGAAATTGACTTGGATCAGTATTTCAGTTAGGAAGTTCCAAGAGCCACATGGAGATGAGGCTAAGGTAGAGACAAGAGAATAATTGCAGATTCTATTAAATATCATCTCATCCCTCGTGTGTCATCCTTGAAGAAACCAAAAGGAAGTGTTCGATGCTATGAAGAAGCAATCGAAGAAGAATAAAAGATTTTTATAACCACCTTGAATGGCCTCCCAATATCATGGGATTCATTCATTCAAGGAATGTGTGCTAGAAGGAAGTGATTACCTTCAGCAGACTCTGGGAAGAGTGCACACAAGAAGAATCTCAACTAATAATAAGAGAAGAGAAGATGGGAGAAACCGAAGATCAAGCTCTCATGATTCAAAGAAAATCCGTCAAGCAATGAGGAATATGAAGGACTCAATTCTTGAAGAACCTATTATCCATCTTAGCATTTGGTTAATAAATGATGTTGTTATGAATGAAGAAGATGATGAAGTTGAAGGTGTTACACCAAAATCTCGTCATGTTGATCCATGTGTCAACCCTTTGCTAATCCCCAAATTTCCCTCTACTAAAGTTGATTGAGATTGAGGTTTTTTTTCATGCTTTTTTCCCTCTTTAGGAAGGCCGACGCTCTTTCCCTTCATGCTGGAAGCACCGGTGGTGCTCTTTCCCTTCATGCTAGGTGCGTCGGTGATGGCGCTCTATCTCCTACTTCTAAGTGTGTCGGTTGTGTTTTGAGGGAAAAAAATGAAGCTTCGAGGCCTTTCTCGAAGGTGGATGAGGTGGAGGTATATCCCTATCATCTTGGTGAGGTGGATTTTAGTTCCTAACCTATGGGGAAGATACTTTATATCCCTCCTCCTAATCCTCAACCTACTCTATCCCTTTAGCCTTATAAATTCAACCCTCTCTCCACGGTGAAGGGAGGAAGGACTATGGTACTATTATGCTGGTTGAATTTCTTGGTGATTCCTATCATCCTTTGGGAGGCTTACTAGATTTCTTTGGAGGCTTGGCTTAGCTTGGATTGTTGGATGGAAGGCTGCAGCGTTAAGGCTTGGTTGTGAGATTCCTTATTTATGTAATTCTATGTATCTCCTTTATTACATTAATACAAATCTCTTTCCATAAATGTTATTGTGTTAATAATGTTTAGATCTTTCTTCCTTAACTGTTAGCTTAGATCAATTCATGTTTGGATACGCATGTACGGTTTGATTATTTCCACTTGCTCTACAGGGTTTTGCAACTGATGATCTGAAGGAACTGGAGCTTGGATCAACAAAGAGAGAAGAGGATTTGCATATTGCAGGTAAGCGATCTATCTGTTAACTTGCATTTCTATTTGATCTAGGAAAGTAGATTTTATTGTGTACTTGATTTGTTCTAGATCCACTTGGACTTGGGAGATCTGGCTTGAGTCCACTTGAGTAGATTTAATTTTCTCCTTGGGCGTTATTATGTTTACGCTATGAAAGTTGTAGTGTCCACACTCTTTCGAGTGATGTATTTTCCCCATGATGGGAAGATTGTGACCATTGATCATATTTCCTTCGTAAAACCCGACATCGTATGACTCCTAGTCATCATACTTCCTTGAATGTCCTACATGTTCTTGTGGTTCCTTCCCCTTCTAGTTAGCTTCTTCCCATCATAGGTAAAATGGGGGGCATGGCTCCAGCCTCCAGACATCATACTGGAGTTAAATCGCTAGATTCTTATGTAAGGGGGAAACCCACCAACCTTTGGACATCATGTTGGCTTAGAACCATTGTGAGCATAGTTCATTTTCTCTGTGTCAAGCTCGTTAAAAAATGAAATAGGTTAGTGAGAATAGTTCCCATTCTATGTCAAGCTCGTTAAAAAATGAAACAGACGTTGTGAGCATGATTCCCATTCTATGTCAATCTCGTTAAAAAAATGAAACAAATTCCCGCGAGCATAGTTCTTTTTCTCTGTTTCAAGATCGTTAAAAAATGAAATGGATGTCCTCAAGCATAGCTATTTTCTATTTCAAGCTTGTGTAAAAATGAAATAGGTCCCCACAAGCATATTTATTTTATGTTTCAAGCTTGTGTAAAAATGAAAAAGGTCCCCACAAGCATAGTTCCTATTCTGTTTCAAGCTTGTGTAAAAATGAAACAGGCCACCTTGAGCAGCATTTATTCTTGGTTTCAAGCTCATTAAAAAATAAAACTGGCCTTGAGCACAGTTCCTTTTCATGTCAATCTCATTAAAAAAATGAAACAGATCCTTCCATTGTGTCAAGTCTCAATATTTGAACCTTCTTTTCATCTGCTTGTAAAGTAGACTAAACAAATCTTGGGGGGCATGTACCCTACCACCCTTTGTTGGATTTAGGTTACTTGACAGTTATATTGGGGGAAAGTACCAACCACTAGAGATCATGTTGGGAAATCACTCGTCAATGGAAGTCATTTTGAGCATACTTTCTTAGTTTCGGGCTCGCTAAACCATGAAAATACCATTTGAGCATAGTTCTTTCTCTATTCCAAGCTCGTTAAAAAATGAAGCAGATATCCTGAGCATTCTTTTAACTGATCTTCGAGCTTGTTAAAAACAGTAAGATGATGTTGAGATTTATTTTCATTTTTTGTTCTCTAGTTAAAACATGAAAAGTGGTTTGAGCTTACTTTATCGCTTTTTCGTGCTCTGGTTTTAAACATGAAAAAGGTTCTGAGCGCTATTTTTGAAACTTTGGTCATGCTCGTTAAACCTATAACTGAGTTTCAGAGTCAAATTTTACTCCTTTTTCGGACTCTTTAAACCTTTTTTACGAAAAAGAACCCTAATAGATTCTTCTTTAAGCTCTTTTTAGACTCTTAAAATGTGAAAAGATTGTCGAGTGGAATTGTCTTCTTCATGCTCATAAAAGGACCTGAAGAGTCATCTTCCTGGTGATAGTTTACAACTTTTTTCGACCAGGGGGCACTAATTATGAAAAAGATATACTCCAGCCAATCATGACTGGAAGAGTTCTCCTAGGCCTTGGGGACTAAATTTATGAAAAATTCCTTTCTGGAGTCTTCTTAGTCATTTCAGACTCTCTAAACATGAAACAGTGAATGAGTTTGCTTTCATCAGACTCATAAAATAAAACGATGAAGGACCCTTTCTGGGAATGAACCCCTCCTTTCTTGGGTTCGTAAAACATATGGGAATGGACTCATCGCTTGATGAGCTACAATGAGTGTTTGTTACCCTCTTTGAACTCGTAAAAACAAAAAGAGGCACTCATCCTTCGTGAAGGGGAAATTAAGGAAAGAGTTTGTATTTTTTTATGGCAGTACAAAGTTACTCTTGAACATGGAACTCATTTGCATATGCATTTCAGTACTTGGGTAATCTGTTTGTCTTTGAGTCCTACTGATTCAATGAGTCTTCTTACTTCCTTTGAGTTGTCCAAGAATACTACCATTGTCACTTGCATTGGGGGATTGGCATCATTCTCGTGTCAATACTTCCAAGTCATGCCATGCCCATGTTCAAGAAATATTTGGTCATCTATCTGCAGTCAGTTTTCCTTCTATCATGTTGGTCATCCCTGAGTCAGTCTCGTACATCACTCTATTTTTTGGTTTACTCCAAAACATCTATGATCATGTTTTATGTTGATGATGGGGGATTCATCATGGCCCTCCTTCGACGAGTATATTCCCATCGACTTCAAATCCTCATCCAGGAATTAGACTTAGAAACCAATTCAAGTACCTTGGACCTGCATGCCTTAATGGCAGGTTACCTCACTTTCAACACGAGTTTACATCATTGACTCTTGATTGAAATATTCTATGGAGTGTTTGACTCCAAGTCCTTTATTCACACTTGGAAGAATGTACTGAGATACCTTGGGAATCATTAACACCAATATTTAGTTTACATTAATGACTGGTAATCAAGTGGTTTCTACCATGTTCGACGTCAACACATTGTAATCACATGGTTAGATTCGTATCGTTGTGGGTTTGTCTTAAAGACCTTGGGTTGTCTGATATTTCTCCCAGGTTACGATTGAGTTTGTTTGAGTCATATTACATAGATCCACCTTTATTGGTCATGGTTATGTTATCATCTCATCATGGATCTACGCTTGCGTCTAGTAGCCATGATTGTGTTCAGTCAGTCTCTACTACCATGGATCTGCATTGTATTGGTCGACAGCCATGTTATGAGTCATGTGAGATTTGAGTCAGTTGTACTGCAGCAGCTTCCATCCAACATCCTTGCCTTTGATTTCTTCACTTTACAAGGCATTCACCTATCGCATTACTCTAACTTCATTCTTTTGGGGGGCATTCTGCTACACCAAAATCTAATCATGTTGATCCATGTGTCAACCCTTTTCCTAATCCCCAAATTTCCCTCTGCTAAAGTTGATTGAGATTGAGTTTTTTTTTCCTGCTTTTTTCCCTCTTTAGGAAGGTCGGTGCTCTTTCCCTTCATGCTGGAAGCGACGATGGTGCTCTTTCCCTTCATGCTAGTTTTGCCGGTGACGGTGCTTTGTCTCCTACTTCTACGTGTGCCAATGGTGTTTTGAGGTCAAAAAATGAAGCTTCAAGGCCCTTCTCAAAGGTGGATGAGGTGGAGGTATATCCCTATCATCTAGGTGAGGTGGCATTCGGTTCCTAACCTATGGGGAAGATCCCTTAGATCCCTCCTCCTAATCCTCAACCTACTCTATCCCTTTAGCCTTATAAATTAAACCCTCTATCCATGGTGAAGGGAGGAAGGACTATGGTACTATTATGTTGGTGTAATTTCTAGGTGATCCCTATCATCCTTTGGGAGGCTTACTAGATTGCTTTGGAGACTTGGCTTGGCTTGGATTGTTGGATGGAAGGCTGCAACGTTAAGTCTTGGTTGTGACATTCCTTCTTTATGTAATTATATGTATCACCTTGATTACATTAATACAAATATCTTTCCATAAATGTTATTGTGTTAATAATGTTCAGAGATTTCTTCCCTAACTGTTAGCTTAGATCAATTCATTTTTGGATACGCATGTATTGTTTACTTGTTTCCACTTGGTCTACATGGTTTTGCAGTTGAATATCTGAAGGTACTGGAGCTTGGATCAACAAAGAGAGAATATGATTTGCATATTGCAGGTAAGTGATCTATCTGTTAACTTGCATTTCTATTTGATCTAGGAAAGTAGATTTTATTGTGTACTTGATTTGTTCTAGATCCACTTCGACTAGGGAGATCTGGCTTGAGTCCGCTTGAGTAGATTTATCCGATAATAGAAGGCTCAAGAAGGAGTCTACCCACAAAACAAATAAAGATAAGTATTCAATTTTCATTTCATGATATTGTTTGGTTATGCATTTGTTTATATCCAGTTGATGTGTTATGCATGTTTGAGTATTTGCATTTATACTACTGAATTGCACATGATGGGTAAGAGGTCAATGATGTTGTACAACATTCCATTACTACTTATCTAGATTAAAACCTCTTTGCTGGAATATTAGGAGTAGTACACACTCTTAATAACATTAGGGTAGAATGCACCTAGAAGTTATTGTATGTATACATGATATGGATGAATTTTGTAGCATTGGCTAAAATAGTAGCATGGATATGTGACATATATTTGTCACTAATAATATGTTTTGAAAATTATGATATATTTCTAATCATGCAAATGAACTTGACTTGTAGATCATTCCAAAGAACAAGTAACGACAGTTCAGAAGAGGAACTTGAAGCTTCCTAGGTCAAAGACACTATAGCGAAAGAAAGAGCTTCAGAAGAATATAAAGAGAATGGTAGATCCACCTCGAGAGATGAAGACCACCTTGGGCACGAGAAACAATCCAAGATGAAGAATAGTAAGATGATACTTCCAAAGAAAGAAAGAGGCCTCATACACACTCTATTTATGTGACACTGTTGAGCAACATCATTGATGTAGAGCCCTCCAGCTATGAAGAAGTAGACAAGAAGAAAGGGAAGGAGACTATGATCAAAGAATACCAGTTCAAGAATAATGATGTCTAAAATGTGGTGTCAAGACCTGAAGGGAAGTCCATAGTGTCTTCCATATGGATCTACCAGTAGATGGCAACATCGTGGGATACAAGGCCATACTCGTAGCACGAGGCTTCTCACAGAAAGAATGCATAGACTATGAAGAGACATTTGCACCAGGGATCAGTCAAGTATATGTAGAGAAGCCAATGGGAGATGAGACAAATGACAGGTATACTTGTGTGTACAAATTAAAGAATTCCTTGTACGAGCTCAGAAGGAACCCATGGTATAAAACAATCAGTTACATAAGGATCTTGAAGATCACCTAGAGTGATGCAGATCTTAACCTTTGGTACAATATTGAATATGAAAGCCTATAGAGGATGAAAAGCTCACAGATGGGTGCGAGAAGAACTTTTCAACAAATTTCAAGATAGAGGATCTTGGTGTCCAGTGACCCTAGATGGATACATAGAATATTAGTAGTAGAGGAAGCTACTTGTCACTCCATTACAAAATGTTTCAATACATAGAGTATGAAATGTAGAGGGAGACTGATGCCCCGCTTCAGAGGGAGTGACTGCAAAATATCATGGGTTTGACATGGTATGATAGGATGGACAGCTTACTGATGCCTCTAGGATTTACTGGGAGTAAAGCGGATTCCAAACTTTACTTCAAGGTTGAAGGCGGAAGACAAGTGATGCTCTTGTTATATGTCGATGACCTCCTGACAGGAAAAGAGGAACTCATTAAATATGCAAGAAGGAGACTTGCTGCCGAGTTTGAGATGAAGGACTTGGGTATGATGCACTACATTCTAGGCATGGAGGTGTGGCAAAGTGTAGATGGAATAATCCTTGGACAAGGGAAGTATGCAATGGAGATCCTAAAGAGGTTTAGTATGATGGATTGCAAGGCCATGGACACACTTGTGGCATCGAACGGGAAGCTATTGAGTGATGGTTCATCAAATATAGTTGATGCCACAATGTATCGTCAAATGATTTGTTCATTGATGTGCCTGATGAATATAAGACCAGACACATGTTTTTCTGTGAATGACCTGATCCAGTTCCTCATGAATATGAGACATTCTCACCTGGTTACAAAGCATATAGTGAGGTACCTAAAGGGTACAGTTGAGTATGGGCTCAAGTATGATATGAATCAGAAGACTAATCTGCATGGTTATCTTGATTTGGAATGGTAGTGCCACTAAGAAGAAGAGCACATTGGGTTGCTTCTTTAGTCTGAGATCCAATATGGGCTACTGGTAATTTTGCAAGATGTAGTCCTGCATGGCATTGAGTACAATTGAGGAAAAATATGTTTCCACTTGCTCGGTTATTTGTGAGGTAGTATGTTTCTTTTCAAAGATACTATTTTATTTGATTGATCTGAATAGATTTTTTCTATGATGTAGAGAGGAGTAGTGAAGCTCCAGTATGTGATCCATATCAATATCTCTCGAAAGAGGGAGTGATGAGTTCTAGCATAGCGGGTGAGACAGGTTTTCTGAGCATAAAATTTTGGCGAAGCTCATAGGTTGCTCAGACGTAATCAGTCCTGTAGTTTTTCCTTTGATGTAATCAGTTCTGGTGAATATCGCAGGTTATCCTTGGATGTAATCAGTCATGATGTGATTCTATGCTAGAAATGACCATAGTGAAGTTTGAATACTTTAGAGAGAAGCTTGGTTTACTTCAGATCGAGATTCCTTCCAAGGGGAAGTGATGCGTCTAGAAGACACAGATACACATAAGCCTTTCCGACATAGTGGTAGGTTGGGCCTCCCATGGTCATTGATGTAAGTTCTTAGAGCCTTTCCAACATGGCAGGTTGAGCCTCCCATGTTCGTTTATATAAGTGCTGAACCTTTCCAACATGGTGGCATGATGGGCCTCCCATGGTTGTTAATGTAAGTGTTGAGAACCTTTCTGACATGGTGGCAGGTGTTGTACAGGAATAAACACCTTATAACCGAAGGTCTGGGGTTACCAACATACTCAAGAAACTTGCAGGAAATCAACTCTAGAGTGCAGTAAAGGAAAATAAGGATAGAGAAGACTCACCCGATACACGACGGTTGATCCTAGCTTGTCCTCTTCCGCTCTGCTTCTCCTCCAAAGCCTCCAGGGATGCTTCTCCTTCACCTGTCAAGAGTCAATCTTCCAAATACAAGATGATACATATATATAAATGGGTTAGATAAATCATATACAAAATACTAAAACATAAACATTTATCAAACCACAATATATGAGAGACATTCAAGACACATATGGAAGAAGGATTCTCTTTATTAAAAATAATGGAAAGAGTTCAGATTACAACCCAACGCCTGAGACAAGGACTCCTCTGCAACCAAAGGATTCTGAGTTCCACTGCTCCAAATACTTCTGTATAAACTCCACCAGCATAACTTTTCTCTCCAAGTGTATGTGATTAACACCCTCCCCAAGGCCTGTATTTATACTTGGTGAAATAAGGCAGTTTTGAAGGTTGAGGAAGTTGAGACAGTTAAAGAGATTAAGGTTAAATGCTTAACTAATCTCAAGTAATCGCGTGTTTTTATTTTTAATGTCAAAGGTAGATATACACGGGTATCAATACTGGCAACTCGCGTATGACTTGCGAGTTGCTATTAGGGTAACCCGCGTATACATCTATACGTGACATGCAACAACCGATACTTGCGTACAACACGCGAGTTGCATATATAGAGAGTCACGTATATGACTTGACATAGCTAAAGGGTAAAAATAACCAGCTGGATGGATGATGAATGTAGTTCATATTAATCCCATATATACTATTTTGGGCAACCCTCAATCCATAGATGTTCTTTTGTGTGCCAACATAAGGAGTGTCGGCACTCGGACGGAGAGGTGCCATTTAGGTGGATAACAGATGCCCCCTAATGTTTGAGGTCAGAGGGAAACGATGGCCGAAATACATTATAATATTTATCTTTGGAGAACTCAAAAATCCAATGGAGCAGAGAGAGTACCTGAAACAAATACATAGTAATGTCATATACAAAGTTACATCTGAGAATGCTATGTTCAATTTACTGGAACACTAGCTCCTTTACAATATTTGAGTACATAATATGATACGGGTATGAAAACCATGTATATTACAAAGTTGGATCGAAGCCACAATATACAATAATGATGAGTCTTCAAAGATTTGGAAGCTGTGTATATGAATAGAACATAATCTTGCGCAACTTAGTCCATAGGTGAGGAACTAAGGTCTTCATAAAGGATCCCAAAGAACCAGTACAATCCAAGCCATGTGAATAAGGGTAAGTTGAATTCGAACATGGAAAGGATTCAACAGTTTGTCAATCAATAAAGGATAATCGACAACTGAAGCAAAGGAATCCACCAATGATGAAAGTGAATCTTGAGGTATAAACGTCAAAACTCTAGGTATTTGTCATCAGGAAGTACTGAAACGGAACCATGCTATGATAAGGAAGGCAATAGATCCTCCAATGGATCACAAGAGTGACTAGGAACTGGGAAAAAGAAGGGAGACACAAATAGATAACAAATATAACAATGATGGAATCAGGCTATAGATCAGACATTGGGTAGAGTCCTTGAACAATGAGCACAACACAGAGATGACCCAAGGCAGCATTTAACTTATAGATATAACAACTAGACCTATCTGTCATGTAGGAGACATGATCAGATTCCCCAGGTATAACGGACAAGAGGAGGAGTAAGAAACTCAAGGTAATAGCTAAATAGAAAAGTAATCAAGAGGAGGAGTAAGAAACTCAAGGTAATAGCTAAATAGAAAAGTAATCACTGAAACATGGATATCAGAAAACAAAGAGTGATATATTCAAGGAGGACATGCTGCCATTACTGAAAACAAGAGAAAACTTATTCCTTACCTTCCCTGTTAAATTTTAACAAGTCCAGGAAAGTAAACTCGGATCCCTCTTCATTTTTTAACAATCTTGAAGAGATTGGAAAATAATGCTTGATAGTGTCACTAATTTGTGGATTTAATGAGCCCAAACTAGTACATGCTCAACTGGTGTTTTCACATTTATAGAGTCTGAAAACTCCAAAGAAGACTCTAGGGGGGTCCTTTTTCATCCAATTTAGTCTCCTGAGGCCGAAAAAGTATAAAACATACCATAGAAGAACTCTCTTAACGTCCGAAGAAGAAAAGGTGAACCTTTTTTTTACTTAGTCAGGGAGGTCCGAAAAAGGTTAAATTACCACCTACCCAACGCTCCTTCCCAAACAGCATAAAATAGCTTGAGTTCTACGAGTGTGAAGGAAAGCAAGATCACTCGGAAAGATCCATTTGGTTATGAGAAATGGGGCTTACAACAATAAACTCGTTGCTTTGTTCTTAAGTGTTTAACGAGCATGACAAAGACACAAAGTACACTCGGAATCTTTTTCATGTTTGGGTCCAAAGCATGAAAAAGAGAAAACTAAGCTCAAACTGGGTGTTCCTTTTCCGTAAATTTAGTCCCTCAGGTCCAGAAAAGTGATAAACCTATACCTGAGAATACTCTTCTCAATTCAAAATAAAAGAGAGTGATCCTTTCTCGTATTATTCCGCATGGTCCGAGAAAGAGATAACCTACCACCAATGCGGATGCCCGCTCACATATTCTTAACAAGCTTGAACGGACGAGTTAACTCGGCAGTCAAGTCTATTTTGAAGGAGTCAGACTTGGGAAGAAACTCCATAAGGGCAAGGAGTCCTATAAAGGGATAGATTGTAAAAAGAGATTCAAAAGAAGCTCTATTTGGCATGAAAAATAGCTAAAAGGATACCCCTGAACTTGAAACAGTGGCGGCATGAGTACCAAAAGATGACATAGGCATATAAGAAGGATACTCATGAAAAAGGGTCCTATCCACGGAAGAACAATGGCAAAAACAAGGAACTAATGGCTTAGAATACCATAGTTTGTGGCAAAATTTTTAATACTAAGGTTAATGTGGATTGAATAAAGATGCCAAAATGTATTGGAAATGACAAAACCACCCTATTGGAGCAACAACAATTTGTAATAATGACAAAACCTGTTCCAAAGCATAAAGAAATATGGTATTAGTTGAATGATATTTCAAACTATATAAAAAGACCCACTTAAAGAAATATAATTTCTATAAATAGTTGAAAAATAAAACAAAACTCACCATTTGAACTTTTTAGCCATAAAAAGCAAGTTTTACCTTCCACCTTTGTTCGATCATTGTGGAAAATTGAACCAACGAAATCAAAATCCGCCAGTTGTAGGTAATCCTACACCCTAAGCTCTTCATTTTAATCCAAGCAATTATTAAGTTTGAGTCTAAATTCCATATTTAAAAGCATCCTGAACTGTAGCACAGCGCATACGCGGGTTGCTAGTGTACAGAATCGCGTATACGCGTTCTGTACGCGAGTTTCCTAACTAGACAGTCGCGTACAGTACGCGACTTGTCTAATTAGACAGTCGCATATGCTGTGCAAAGGATAAAAGGTTTAAAATAGACAAAAAATTTTGAATTTTGGTATGGAATAACTGAATCAAATTACTTGTTTTGCTAGGTAAAAGATGGTTCTAGAATGGAGGGAAAGGGAGCACGAAATAATGGATCAAGCGGCGCTCCAAAGTGCACCCACTATACATGCATTGCACACTAGCGGGCTGCTAAAATTCTTTTGTACATCGCCCATGCGGGCCAATGTCCACATACTTGAGTTCATGGTAAATTATTGGGATCATGACTTGGGGATGTTCAACCTATAGGGTGAAACTTTGGAGATTACCACCGAAGACATATTATTCATAACCGGTCTGTCACGACGAGGGGCACCGGTGAACTTAGAGGGCACTGGAAGGGGCGGGGACCCCTTAAGTGTCCAAAACTATATAGATGTATTCTGCACACTGGGTACTGAAAAGAGAGGAACCTGCGTTCCAGTTGTACATATCTGAGACTTTACTCTTAAGGTACTTGCTAGCACCATTGTGAGGATATCAGGATCCTCCTCTTTACATTTGGCCACAACGAACCAAATGAGGCTGGCAATTGACTGTTCTCACGGTGCTCTTTATGATTGGTGCTCGGGAGTTGTCCCTATCATGAAGAGGCAACTATCCGATTTTAAGAGAGGAAGACGGAAATTTTTTGGCTATGTAAGCATATTAGTGGCCTTCTTTGAGAGAGAGTACCAGCATAGAGCCTTGCTATACCTCTACCGATCAGATCTCCACGTCAGCCGAGGCTGATCAGGTGGGGAAACATCTTCCTTCGTCAAGGAGGAGGAGAATCGGTACACAGTGTCTATGATGATGATTTTTATACCTGGTGGGAACAACAGCTACCGACATTGGAGCAGTTTACATATGCCGGGATGGACTTTCGAGGTGACCCCGACCTTATCCTCCCTCCTGGAGGAGCATGGGGAGAGCCAGGTAAGTAATTTTTAAATTTTTATCATTCTCAAATTTTTATGGATTTTTCAAATGATAGATATATACATATGTACAAGTCTTAATCCTATTCATGTATCAAAATGCAGATATTGGACCGGTCCGCCCTGAAGGGCACCCTCGCATGTTCGTTCATCCTCTTGTAGGCAAGGATCCAGGATTGATCAGAGTACTAGAGGGGAAGCTGGCCAAGCTGACCCAACGAGTACCGACCTTACGGATAGAGCATATCCCGACTGCCATGTAGGAGTTCATAGTTGGTGTTCCACCGGTTTGGCTACGTCTTTTCAGACGAGTGGTTAGAGCAGTGCTCGTATATATAGAGGCGGTGGAGGTTGTCGAAGCCGAGGAAGCTGAGGAAGCCAGAGTGCATAGAGATCATGGGGACCAAGGTGGTCCTAGTGACCAGGGCGGTCCAGTGTAGACCTAGGGCATTTTGATGGACTATGATCCACATTTTTGTACATTTTGTATATGACAGGATCTAAGGATCAGACTTGACCTATCTACAGACAGATATTTTACATATATATATATATTGATGTTTGTTGTCAGTTTATTTACAAATGTTTTTCATATGTGTGTTGTATATCTTTATAAAGTATGTGTGAGATGCCAATCTAAAATGTAATTAGCATATGCATCAATCAATGAATTATGATTTCGTGGAATATGATTGAATGTAATAACTTCAAAATGTCTTTCCAATAAACGAATTTGCATGAACTGACGTAATAAAATAGGATTTCGTACCTGATAAGATCGATTGAGCTGGGAAACCACCAACTGAGAGTCCAGACGGACCTCAAGCTGGGTAATACCATGTGACAAAGCATCCCATAGGAGCTCAATTACAGCCCTATACTCAGCAACATTATTAGAAGCAGGACCTAGACAAGCATCTCCCACGACAACAAGATGTCCTGAGGGAGAATAGATAACCCATGCTGCCGAGGCTAGGTTACAAGTGTGACGGCTGGCGCCATCAACAAACCCTATATGCCTTTCAGAAGACATCTGCAACAACCAGCAGATAGTATAAAAAACAAAACTGACAACCTAATCTACATAAAAAATACATACAGTAAAAATACAAGAAAAAGTGCTAAGCCTAAGCATAGTACTTCTTCAGGTAGAGCCCATTTCTAGGCTCAGGAAGCTTATTCCCATCAAAATCAACTAACTCATATGCGCCCTTACTTAATACTTTCGACACGACATAAGGTCCTAACCACATGGCCTTGAATTTTCCTGCCCCCAGAGGTTCTTTATCTTGGTCCCAAAGCAAGACAAGTTCCCCCTCAAAGAAAACCTTAGGTTTGACCGATTTATCATAGTGAGTTTTGACCCTATTTTTATGAGCTTGATTAGCAGTCAGCGCATCTCTACACTGTTCATTAAGGTGTTCTAAATGTACCAGACGTTCCTCAAGCTTAGTCGTATTAGGTAACACATGAATGTCTATCTTTAGAGACGGGATTTCACATTCAATCGGAGTAATTGCTTCCACTCCATGGACGAGTTGGAAAGGGGAGAAACCCGTAGTAGTTTTGCATTAGTTTGGTAGGCCCAAAGAGCAGGATATAGCATGATGTGCCAATTAGAATGGGCTGCATCAATTGTATGTTTAAGAATAGTTTTTAAAGTCTTGTTGACAGCCTCAACTTGATCGTTTGCTTGCGGATAGTATGGAGAAGAATGTTCTTGTCTGAATCTGAGCATGGTGGTCATTTCCGTCATCATGTTAATTTGAAAATGACTACCATGGTCAGTGACAATCACTTTGGGTGTACCAAACCGTGCTATAATCTGATTGAATACAAAGAAAGCTGTTTTTTCCCCGTCGGCTTTAAAAGTAGGCATTGCCTCTTCCCATTTTGTAAAATAGTCAACAGCGACAATGATGTATTTATCCCCCCCAGCCGAGGTTGGTTTGCATGTCATGTAATCAATCCCCCATTTCATAAAGGGGCCTATCGAGACAACGGGAAATAACGGAGTAGGATGTGACCACATCTTCCTGGTGTAAAGCTGACACGGATGACAGCGCTTCACTGCTTCCACACAATCTTTAAAGATCGTGGGCCGGAAATAACCGGCATGCAATATCTTTTGGGCCATTGCTAACCCAGATAAATGACCCCCACATGCTCCACTATGGGAATCATTTAGGACAATCTCAGCTTCATCGTGGGTAAGGAAACGACGTAAAATGGAATCTACCCCTCGTCGATATAATGTATCTCCTATAATGAGGTAGTTCTTGGCATGAAGGCGTAATTTACGTCGTTCCTCCCTCGAGGAAGCTGCAAGATACTTCAAAGTCTGGAGATATATAAGAATATCTACGTACCAAGAATCAGAGGAGGATGTCAGGAAGATGTGTTCATCTGGGAATGAGTCATCTTCAATAGCTACATTTTCTTCAGTAGGAAATTCTGCTATAAGTTCAGCAAAAACTAAGGACTTCTTAGACTTAGCGGAATGGAAATCCAAGTCAAACTCTTGGAGAATGACTATCCATTTGTTAAATTTCCCCCCAACAATCTGTCGGGATAAAACATATTGGAACGGATTCACATCTGCCACTATTGTGGTGGTCCTCAGTAAAATGTAGTGATGCAACCTCTGCACAGCATAAACAGCTGCTAAGGCTAATTTCTCAGCGTGGGAGTATCTAAGTTCAGGTCTGGCCAAAGCACGGATAAGATAATAAATGACATGCTCCACAAGCTTATCGTCCTCCTAGACTAGTACTACCCCAATGGTCGACTCCGACGTAGCCAGATATAATATAAAATCCCTGAAATAATCTGGTGGATGTAATAAGGGTGCCGACAGCAAAGATTTTTTCAATGCCTTTAACGCAAGTTGTGCGGTTTCATCCCATACAAATGGGGTGTCCTATTTAAGAAGGCACATGAAACCTTTCGTGATCTTGGCATAGTTAACAATAAAACGTCGAAGAAAGTTAGAATTTCCTTGCAGGCTTTGAATTTGCCTGAGAGACCGAGGAGGAGGCAGATTTACAATGGCCTCAACTTTTAAAGGATCCACCTGGATGCCTCTACTAGAGACAATGAATTCGAGTAATCTTCCTAAATCGACATAGAATACACACTTGTGGGGATTCAAGCAAATTTTATAATATCTGCATCTTTCAAATATCAACCGTAAATGATCTCGATGTTGAATCCTCTTACGAGAATGTGTGGGAATATCATCAAGGTATGGTTCGACAATGGATTTAATGTCATGAAAAGCAAAGTTCATAGCCCATTGAAAGGTTGCCCCAACATTTTTCAATCCAAAGGGCATTTTCTTATACGCGAAGGTACCCCAAGGACAAATGAAAGCAGTTTTAAGTTGGTCTTTCGGTTTTATTTGAATTTGATTGTATCCGGAGAAACCATCCATAAACGAAAACACCTCACTTCTTGCACAGGAATCTATGATCTGGTCTATAAATGGTGTGGGATAGTTGTCCTTAGGATAGGCTTTATTGAGGTCTCTAAAGTCTGTATAGACGCGAATAGTCCCTTGCTTCTTATCAATAGGAACAGGGTTAGAAACCCATTTAGTCAAAGCTATGGGATAGATAAAACCAGCCCTCAACAGCTTTTCAACTTCTTCCTTCACAGCTGCCACTTTGCGCAGGTTAACAGGTCTTAAATTTTGTCGAACCGGCTTGGCATCAAGATATGTTCATATTTCATGTTCAATAATCGATGGAGCTATTCCTGGCATCTCCTCATATGACCAGGAAAAGACATCGTGAAATTCCTTAAAAAGGGCAATATAGATGGCAATCTCTTTAGGAGAGCAGTTTGCACCTATATATATGTTTTCCATGACATCTGGGTTCACAGAGATGTTAATAGGTATAGTGGCGAAAATGTTTGCCATATTCCCCTCAGCAAACACTCCTTCCCTAGGCAAGGGATTGATAGGTATATCAACATATTCTGACAGTATCAAACGAAACTCTTGGTTTTCTATTCTGCTTAGTTCTGGAAGAAAATAGGATCGATGATGAATATCCTCACAAATCTTATCTTGTCCACTCATGGCTTCTAGAATAGCTTCATCGTAAGGCAAAACCATGTCTAAACAGTCTATATAATGCGAAGAGTTTTCCACCCATACGGGAAAATAGACTTCTTCCAGATCTTTCAAGACTGTTAGAGGATTTGGAATGGGATCAGCAGTGGCTTGAGTGATAGCTTGATAAGCGACCTCCACTGCCGATAAGGGCACTTCCGGTTCATGGGGGGTTGGGAGAACCCAAGGATCAATCCTATCGACAACCGTAGCAATGGAATTCCCCACACTAGTAGAACCAATATAATTAACCGGGGCTAGAAGGTCAAATGTGCCCATCAATGATGTGTAAATTCCAGCCCCCAAGCTCTGTACGACAGGTTTGACCTGATCAACCAATGGCACAACGCACTCATTAGATTCTAAATGACCTTTTCGGGTAAAATCAAGTTGGTTAGTAGTAAGCAACTTTCCCTCGTGTGGAAAAACCACTACACGAAAGACGGCTGACACAACAGCAGACATCGCATAAGTCCAGTTCCTTCCTAGAAGCAAATTGTAGTCCAAAGGAGCATCAATCACTTCTACTTCAACAGACACTGCTTTGCCTGCCAAATTTATTTCAAAATTTGGTAGGATACCATGTGGATGGAAGGATCTTCCATCAAAAGCAGTAAGCAAAGTGTTTGATGGGACCAGCTCTGGGGATCCAAGAGCTTTCCAACAGGACAAGGACATAACACATGTAGAAGCCCCCTCATCAACAACTTCCCTTCCAATGGTCTTACCACCATGGACAACATCTATTGATAAGGCTACATGGTAAGGCAGGCGAATTTTAACATCGGACAAATGAAATTTCACCGTGAGACTCGAAGAGTCCATGCTGCCTAAAGCTACTAAGAGAGCATCCTGCTGGGTAGGACAACTCTGTAACACCTCTAAAGCTGACATTGCACACGGGGTTTGAGCTAAATCTTCAACTATGGAGTAGTTTGAAGCAGCCCTAGCATTAGGGTTATGCAAGGTCTTCTTGAAGACACCTTTTAGTATCTTCGGCATAGTTTCAGCAGGATTCTCTATCGTGAGAGGGTTAGAAGTTTCACCTACAGCTTTACCCTTCTCAAGAGTCTCTTTCTCATAATTTTTGTTCCTTGTCTGCAACAAAGTCGAAGATCGAACCATGTTGATATAGTTTGAGTGCCCCCTGCTGTATTAGAAGTTGAAGCAGAGTTCTGTCCTTGGGGAAAAGGATCTTTCAGGACAGCCGGTTGTTGAGCTTTAAGCATCTTCTGGGCTTGATCCATAAGGGCACAAAGGTGAGTAAGGTGGTCCTCGTGGCACAAATTACACGGGAACTTGACCTTCTTCTTTTCTTTTTTTCCCCCATCAGCATTGTTCGCGGGCTTTTTCTTGTTTTGGTTTCCCTCTCCCTTCTTACCTTTCTTTTTCTTCCCACCTGGCTGCTAATTGCCTTTCTGAGAGGTTTGTGCAAAAACATTTGCACTCTGGGGGGAGGGGGCGGCCTTTGCTACCTCCGCCGTAGACTACATGATAGACAACTGGTGAATTTGCTTAGCCAAAGACTCTACGGTGGGAGAGTTGACGGACCCAACCACACCATCGGTATGGGGTCTAGGCTTAGGCTTCTTTGCATCGTGCGTAGGCCTCGGTGCCTCAGGGATGATCTCATATAAGATCCCAGATTGTGAATAAATCAAATCCAGTTGCTGGGCCCTGAGAATGGCTTCTTCTTCATTCGTCACTCCTGAGGTGGATACGTCCTTAGATATGTAGGTCAACAGGAATTTAAGCAACCACTCTAAAAGGAACTCAGGAGGGATAGTGGCTTTTATAAGGCTCTTTCGCCTTCTCCACTCTTGGATGTGATTCGAGATGTGGGTAGCCTTGTTCTGCCTAAAGGTAGACAACAAGTCCATTCCAAAATCATATCAGACCGGAAGCTGAAAGTGGCTAAGAAATGCACTAGCCAAGTCCCAGAAACTACTGAAAGCAGTAGAAGGCAATTCAATATACCATTTTTCCAGAGTACCTGTTAAGGTTCTCTGGAACAGCCTCAACCTAACTGAATCTTCATTCAACGAATTCGAAGAACACCATAAATGGAATGTGGTGGCATGAGCCCCAGGATCTTCACCAACTTTGCCTTCAAACTTAGGGATGTCTGATGGAAATTTGGTGGGAACAGGTGGCCACAAAGGGTCATGCCTCACCGGGTCATTCATCAATTTTGACAAATTTGGTAAGTTTAAAGTTTCCAGGAATGGAAGTTTGGGTTGAACCAGGGAAATAAATGTGCCAACCTGGGGATTAGAGGGACCTGCCCCCGAATGCCCATGGGTAAAAGTGGGGTTGCCCCCTGCCACCGGTTGCGAAGTGGGTAGATTAATCTGAAATGGATTCCATCTGTAAGCCACAGGATTGTGTGGGGGGGTGCAGTATAAGAGCTTCGGGCTGTCCCCATAGAAACAGGGGTCTGAAATACAGGAGCCGGTATCCCTCCGCTGAACAATGAAAAGGGAGAGCTCGTAAACGGAACCGAAATTGGAGTTTGAAAACTTTTTCCATAAGAGGTATTGCTCCCAAACTGCACTCCTACATAGGAAGGTGATGGACCTACGTATGGACTTGATGGGGGGATGTGCCCCCCATTCCAAGGAAATCCTTGGACAAACGCCGAGGATCCTACCGGACTGCTCTGGGTAGTATATGGAAAGGAAGAAGGAATAGTAGGTATACTGGGAATCCCAGTAACCATGTCACCAGAAGTACCTGCTAGGGTTGAGTGAACCGGTGGTTGAACCACCCGTCTCGCTGGAGTCAAAGGTGTAGAAGGTATACTAGATCTAGGGGCACTTACCGGGGGAGGTAGCACCCCTTCAGCCGAAATGGCTGAGGTGAACACAAAAGTTCTTTCTTCCGCAAAAGACATGATCCTGCCCACAGGGACACCTAATACAAGTGAATCAAAAGCTCTAACCTGAATGATCACAGGATCGTTTAAATCAGTCAAGGGGGTGTTAAAGTTCCTTGCAAACTCGTTAGTCTGCAATTCTTCTATCTCAACTGTATCAAGATCGAAACGGTTAGCTATCAGTTTTGGTTCACCAAGAACTTCACTTCTCCCTACCGGTTCAAATGAACCGTCTATATCCAATCTTCGCCTTTGGGGTGGAGGTGGAGGCTCCAATGTGACGAGAGGAGGAAGGTTTTGTCAACCTTCTTGACCTTCTAATAGGTTGGTCCTCCACGATTAAAAATTTGACAAATCAAACCCTAAGGCCAACTAAACACAGGCAAAACCATAGAGCATACACTATAAAAAATCTTTAAGCCTCAAACAATCAAACTAGGGTGAAAGATATACTTTCCCGAAGAAAGCTGACGAACGATTACTTGGCATCCTTGAAGTGGTTCTTAGGCACAAGTGGAGGAATCACCCAACCACCCTCCTACACTTTCAACAATGGTTACCTTCCAAGCCCGTTCAAGGTGAACCAGAAATAGCCTTCTGGTTTACCTAGGTATGAACCCTAAAAGTCAAGAGACTAAAGGCTACCTTAGCTATACCAATAGTCTGGGGGGACAGTTGCAAGCCTGACTTGTATGCATGGGCAAGGTATCTGAGCACGAAACTCTGTCTAGGATAGAATCCCTAGATGCATAAAAGTCCTGATTTACGTTTTGACAAGGATTCGGAGGGTTATCTCCTCTGTCCAAGCCTCCACGTGGCCTCGTGCTTAACTCCCATTTGAGAGGAGCTTCCCAGATACAATCGATAAAGTCAAGGATTTACCTAAAGAAAGGTCCACTACATCTGAGTTTTATAACTTGTGGGAAGTTTACATTTCCTATCCCGCAATTCTAGCCTAAACTAGTAGGTGAAAGGCCCCTAAAAACAAAAATTACTAATAAATTTTAATTATGCGTTCATTTTAAAGGGTTGTTTCTTACTCAGAAGGAAATGGACTGATATACTTATGGTATTTTTGACTCGATAAGAAATAAATAAAAGTAAAGGTGTATTTTTCAAAGAAAATTACCACCATTAAAGCAAACTTCTTTTTCTTTTTGCAAATATATATTGATGAACTGAATGCAAACGATAAAAGAAACTAAGCCTATGTTTTTTGTAGCTTTTGAGATTATATTTTTAAACTGAAATAAACACTACTTATGCAAAAGCAAAATGCAAAATGTTTTCTTTTCACTTTTAAAAATGCTCAAACTCTACCATGCACTTAAAATGCACTATACTTGAGTAAACTTGAATCCAATCAATTGTATAAAAGCAAAAAACAGAAGTAAACAGGCTAACAGAACCAAGAAACAACCAACAAAGGAAGACTAGGAACCTTAGCTTGGGTGGACACAATGACAAAAATTACTGCAAACTAATAAAGGCAAGTGACAAACCAACCATTGCCAAAAGACAAACTGGAAAAACAATGCCCAAGACCCTGATCACTTATCTGGACAGAAACACTTCACCCTATAACCCAAACAGGCCAAGCTACTTCAGCATGCAAACAGAAAATAATCCAAGCAAAAGAAACCCAAGGGCTTTCGAAAAAGCATAAAGTGTGGTCACCAAAGGTCTTCAGACAAACAACACAGTATTCATAAAGAAAGACAACTAAAAAACAAGAATTATACAAAGAAAGGGACAAGCAAACCCAATCCTAAAAAATCCCTATTTCCAGGCTTATACGCGACTGTATACAAGGGCAACTCGCGTATGATACACGACTGTCCAAGAGAGCAACCCACATATGGGAACCTCTGTACGCGACTGTGCAGAAGAGAAACCCGCGTACAAGTACAAAATTTTTCTCAAAAAACAAGAAAAATCCACAAGACTTTCAAACACTATACTAAGTATGAACCAGGATAAAAGACCACACACCAATTAAGTAAAGACTGGTCAGGGGTGATAGAAACAACCTACAGTAGTCTGGGCTCCCCAGCGGAGTCACCAGTTCTGTTGTACAGGAATAAACACCTTATAACCGAAGGTCTGGGGTTACCAACATACTCAAGAAACTTGCAGGCAATAGACTCTACAGTGCAATAAAGGAAATAGAAGGATAGAAAATACTCACCCGATACATGACGGTTGATCCTAGCTTGTCCTCTTCCGCTCTGCTTCTCCTCCAAATCCTTCAGGGATGCTTCTCCTTCACCTTTCAAGAGTCAATCTTCCAAATACAAGATGATACATATATATAAATGGGTTATATAAATCATATACAGAATGCTGAAACATAAACATTTATCAAACCACAATATATGAGAGACATTCAAGACACATATGGAAGAAGGATTCTCTTTATTAACAATAATGGAAAGAGTTCAGATTACAACCCAACGCCTGAGACAAGGACTCCTCTGCAACCAAAGGATTCTGAGTTCCACTGCTCCAAAGACTTCTGTATAAACTCCACCAGCATAACTTTTCTCTCCAAGTGTATGTGATTAACGCCCTCCCCAAGGCCTGTATTTATACTTGGTGAAATAAGGCAGTTTCGAAGGTTGAGGAAGTTGAGACAGTTAAGGAGATTAAGGTTAAATGCTTAACTAATCTCAAGTAATCGTGTGTTTTTATTTTTAATTTCAAAGGTAGATATACGCGGGTATCAATACTGGAAACTCGCGTATGACCTGCGAGTTGCTATGAGGGTAACCCGCTTATACATCTATACGCGACATGCAACAACCGATACTCGCGTACAACACACGAGTTGCATATATAGAGAGTCGCGTATATGAATTGACATAGCTAAAGGGTAAAAATAACTAGCTAGATGGATGATGAATGTAGTTCAAAATAAGCCCATCTATAGTGTTTTGGGCAACCCTCAATCCATAGATGTCCTTTTGTGTGCCAACATAAGGAGTGTCGGCACTCGGACGGAGAGGTGCCATTTAGGTGGATAACAGCAGGCTGAGCCTCCCATGGTCATTGATGAAGTGTTGTTTTATGTGTATCTGGGATGTGCTCCATGTGACGATGAGATGATTTGAAGATGATGAGGTAATAGCAGGGTACACAGGTGTTCCAAGGCAAGTAATCTGTCCTGGGATGCTCCTTCAAGTTTTGCAATGGCATATAATTAGTCTTGGGAGATCTTGCAAGTTTTGCAAGAGGCATATAATAAGTCTTGAGATGTACCTACTTGATGGCTTGCTCATAGAGATGATGAAGAATGAGAAGAGCGCTAGGCCTACATCCGTCATGAAAAAGGGTTGGCACTATATATGAAGACCTGGAAGAGGACTAGGCCTACATCCAACATGAAAAAGGGCTAGCACTGTAGACGAAGACCTGGTAGAGGGTTAGGCCTACCTCCAACATGAAAAAGCGCTGGCACTGTAGATGAAGACCTGGAAGAGGACTAGCCCTACATCTAGCATGAAAAAGGGTTGGCACTGTAGATGAATAATTGGCAGAGGACTAGGCCTACATCTAGCATGAAAAAGGGTTGAAATTGTAGATGAAGACCTGGCAGAGGACTAGGCCTACATCTAGTATTAAAAAGGGCTGGAACTGTAGATGAATACCTGCCAAAGGACTAGGCCTACATCCAGCATGAAAAAGGGCTGGCACTGTAGATGAATACCTGGAAGAGGACTAGGCCTACATCCAACATGAAAAAGGGTTGGCGTTGTAGAAAATTCTGATGATAGATAGTATGGGATGATGATCAAATTATAATAAGATGATGGTAGCAGCTATGATGGAGACTCTATGACTCTGTGATGATGATGATGTAATGAAGACCTAACCAGATGTGTTCATGATTGTGTAGAGAGAGAATACCTTCCTAGTTAATAAAGAGTGTTGATGTATTTGTAACTTTGAAATATATTCTGATGTATAATATCATTGTATGTTGTTGTACCCCCATTGGGGATGTGTGTTACCCCTTTACGGGATGTCTAAATTGTGTCTAGACCTTGAGTTACAACCTCCATTGTAAGTCATGGAAATAGTCCCCAGTGTAACATCCTCTACTATGTAATTGTGGTCTCTCTAGGAGAAGTGGGCCCCATGTGAGATGAAATGTAGGATGGAGTCTTATATTTGGTCAATGACTTGAAAGGATATAAACAGGGAGGCACTCTCCCTCATTTATACACACCTCAGACACTCTCTAAGGCGCATGGGAGAGAGAGAGAGAGACATTCAGAGGAGGAGAAAAAGATCTATTGCTCTTAACGGCATGTGAGTTACCCATGTTACCACCAGAAGAGACAGAGCTTGGGGTGATTCTATTTATGCTTGTATATGCATGACCCACCCATATAATCACCAAGATAGATCAATGGCTCTAAATTGACCTATACCAAAAACATGGCTAGAAAGGTGATTTGACAGTGTTAACCTTTTTTATTTTCATTTACTCATAAGATAGAATCAAATGGGTATAACAGTTAAGTTGTGGGCTGAGTACCTTGTGCATTTAACATTACAACCTCACCACGCCATGTCACATAGCTAGCTAGCCAGGGATTTCAACTTACTGGGTGGACTTGTCCCGACATACTTCCTGCTTAACCTGGGGAAGGGCTTGGTCCCTACAAACACAATGTTTTTATCACTTTCTTCAACGAGAGATGTTTTTGTTCTGACCCAAACCGAATATAGGAACATCCTCCCCAGTGTAACATCCTCTACTATGTAACTGTGGTCTCTCTAGGAGAAGTGGGCCCCATGTGAGATGACATGTAGGCTCGAGTCTTATATTTGGTCAGTGACTTGAAAGGATATAAATAGGGAGGTGCTCTCCCTCATTTATACACACCTCGCACACTCTCTAAGGTGCATGGGAGAGAGAGAGAGACATTTAGAGGAGGAGAAAAAGATAGATGTTGAACATTTCTTCTTACCACTTTTGATCATCTTACTATTCCAAATAAGTTTGTGGGGTTTTCTCCTTTATGGTTTCCTCGATGAAAATCTTTATGTCTTGTGTATCTTTTATATCTTATGCATTTTGTTGTATTTGTTATTCTTTCAGATAAATATCCTAGATAATCTAATTAGATATTAATAAAATCTAACAAGTGTGTTCATTAATATCTCAACACCATTGCCACCCTCGAGTTGGGCATTATTTCCACAAGGAGCTAGGGAACAACAAGCTCAGACATGGCTAGAACACATCAAAACATAGACAATCCAACCTCCAGTTGGGTTTATCAGGTTTCTAAGGAAATGACTCACACCTAGTCAAATGCACACCAAGACTCAACCAAACCAACTAACAATTGGGTTTATCAGGCTGCTAAGGCAATGGGAAAGTAGAATTGCTAAGCTAGTGAGCTCAACCACAAAGCTATGCACACCTACACAAGATCTATCCATCTTGGCATTCCACAATACCTACACACCCAACACAAGGAAGTATTCCCTTCATTGCTACACAGTCCCTCAGGCCATACCTTCCTTTCTAGTGCTCTTTAGGGTGTGCATAGAATATTTTCCAGCCCCTCTTAATCTGTCTGTGAGGTTCATCTCTTCATTAGGTTTATCACCCAATTCTAGGCCTCTTCCACTCCTAAGTCTCTGATACCAAAACAAGGATGCATGCCACAAAAAAATACAACGTTGGACATAGTAAAACAGGGCTCCACTCTGTACACATAAGGACACTGCAGAACCACATAGCAAAAATTGGCTAACTCTCACTACGCGAGGAGGTAGAACTCTACGTGAATAAAGGTAACCCTATTGAATGAATCCTCCCTCCACTCAGGATAGTTGATCACCTCCAAATCGTGAATCCCCCTTATGGATGATCGATTGAATCATGAATATCAACAATGAATGTTGGGGAACAACAAAACATTCCTCGACTGAGGGAAAGACATACTGGCATGCATCCATGTGCTAACTTGTTCCAGAAGTAATAATGTGGCTTTCCAGACTGCAGGCTTGCTCAGTCACAAAATCAGACTACCATTCCTTGCTCTGCCCAAGGCATTGACTACCTCAACCAACTTCTAGAAGAAATGAATGATTGAGGACAGATGACAAAAAGGTAGCTAAGGGTTTATGGGTTCCCTCCATTGACATCTGGTCTCACCCTATTGGATCAGGAGTTTGACTAACTCCCCTCTCTATTCCTGGTGAAATAATGCCCCCATCTCTTTCACCTTGCAGTGCATTGCCAGTTGTGGTATTTTATTAATTTCATTTTTACATGGTGTTCCAAAAAAATATATACTATTCCTGACTTAGCCCTATAACCACCGGAATCAACCTTTATTGTCGATACACAAAACACCAAATCAATGGCAGGGCCTTGGCCTTGAGCTCCTTGCCATGATTTAATACGATATATACATCATGTACAATTTTAATACCATGGGGTCAAAACTGGGGTGTTACATTCCCCTCCCCCTTCATTAGAACTATCCTCAGTGCTTTACAAAATTGAACAAAAATGGATGTGCCAATCACATGGCATCCTCCAGCTCCCACATAGCCTCTTCAAGACTATAGTGCTTCCATTGCACCTTTACCTGTCCAACGACTTGATGCTCGAGCACTATTGCCTTCCTATCGAGGATGCACAATGGCTCTATTTGAAACTCTCCCTTGGGTTCCTCCTAAATCACATCCCAATTTATCACATGGTTAGGATCATGTACATATTTCTTAAGCAAAGAAATATGAAAAACGTTATGAGCTCTAGTGCTACCAGGAAATGCAATTCTATATGCAACTGGCCCTACTCTTTCAAGCACTTCAAAAGGACCACAATATCTAGGTGATAGCTTGGCACAACTTCCAAGCTTCAAGGAACTCTTCCTTGCTCTCACTCTAAGCTAAACATGATCCCAAACACTAAAATTTGTATGCACTATATGCTTATTTGCATATGTTTTCTGTATATCCTGGGATGCCTTCAAGTTATTCCTGTTCTTTGCAACCTCTTGCTCCATTTCCTTGAGTAATTCTGGACCCAACACAATCCTGTTCACTGGATTATCCCCAGTTACTAGTTCCCTACACCTTCTTCCATACAAAGCTTCATATGGACTCATTCCCAATGATGCTTGTTGTCCATTACTATAGGAAAACTCTACCAAGTGTAAATAATCTTCCCACTTGGATGGCTTGTCCATCACATACATGCAAAGCATGTCTTCAAGCACCCGATTCACTCTCTTTGTTTTTCCATTAGTCTAAGGATGGTAGGCAGTGCTGAATTTCAGCTTTGTACCCAAATATGCAAACAGACTCTTCCAAAAATTGGAAGTGAACTTGGTATCCCTGTCATAAATTATTGCCTTAGGAAATCCATGCAATCTGAAAATATCCTTAATGAATATTTTTTCAATGGCATCAGTATTATATGTGGAATTGACAGGTATAAAATGTGTTTCCTTTGTCAACTTGTCCACCACAACCATGATGGAATCATGTTGTCGTGCAGTCATTGGAAATCTTGTAATAAAATCCATGGAAATTACTTCCCATTTCCATTTTGGAACTAGAAAAGGATGCAATAACCATGCTAGGTGTTGATGCTCAACCTTGACCTACTGACATTTCATGCACTTATAAATATACTCATCAGTGTCCTTTTTCATTCCTAGCCAAAAATACGGCTTTCTGGCTGTAGCAATTGTTTTATGATACCCTGGGTGACTAGAATATGGAGCTTGATGGATCTCATCCATAACAATTCTCCTCAAGTCTACTACATTTTGAATATAAATTATGTTCTTATAGGTAAGAAGTTCATCTTCTTCCAATTTCTATCCTCATACTTGTTTTCAAGACTTTGTTGTTGCAACTTGTCCTTTATCTACGCATACATTTCATCCTCAGCAGTATGATCAAAAATCTATTGTCTCAAATATGGCTGGAAAATACTAAGAGATGCCACATGCATTTCATGCACCTTCTTGTTGAGTGCATCCACCACTTTATTTTCTTTTCCTTTTATGTGTTTGATTTCAAAATCAAACTCACACAAAAACTCCAGCCATATTTCTTGCCTAGCATTTAAAGTAGGTTGATCAAACAAGTATTTCAGACCACAGTGGTCTATCCTTAGCTCAAATTTACTTCCCATTAATTAATGCTTACGCATCTTGAGAGCATGTACTATGGATGCAAGTTCTAAATCATGAGTAGCATAGTTCTTCTCATGCTCCTTCAACTTTCTAGACTCATAGAATACCACGTAGTTTTCTTGCATAAGAACTCCTCCAAGTCCTTGATTACATGCATCAGTACACACCACAAAATCTTTTTCTGGGTCTGCAATTTTCAAAGCTGGTGCACTTGTAAGAAGATTCTTCAACTGCTGGAAGCTTTCTTCACATCTTGGTGTCCACTCCAAATTTATCCCCTTCTTTTTCAAAGAAGTGATTGAATGTGCAACCTTGGAGAATCCTTCAATGAACCTCTTGTAGTATCCCGCAAGTCCCATAAAATATCTTACATCTGTCACATTTCTTGTTAGTTGGCCATTCATAATGGCTTCAATCTTTTCAGGGTCCACAAATATTCCTTCATCTAAGATAATGTGACCCAAGTAATGAATTTTATCTTTATAAAAGTCACACTTTCTCAACTTTGCATACAACCTATGCTCCCTTATCAATTTTAATGTCAGTCTCAAATGTTCTTCATGCTCTTCTTCATTTATAGAATAAATAAGAATGTCATCAAGGAAAACAAGAACAAACTTGTCCAGATACTTACTGAAAACACTATTCATGAGACACATAAATGTAGTAGGTGCATTTGTGAGACCAAATAGTACCACTACAAACTCATAGTGTTCATACCTTGTTCTGAAGGTTGTCTTATGAATATAATCATCCTTGATCCTTACCTGATGGTAACCCGACCTCAAGTCAATCTTGAAAAATACCTTTTCTCCTCTCATTTGATAAAAAAGGTCATCAATTCAAGGTAAAGGGTATTTATTATTCAGAGTGACTTTGTTCAATTGTCTGTAATCAATACATAACCTGAGTGCCTCATCTTTATTTTTCACAAGCAGAATGGTTCTCCCTAAGGGGACACACTAGACATGATATACTTCTTTTCCAACAACTCTTGCAATTGCATCTTCAGCTCTAGCAATTCTGGTGTGCTCATCCTGTAGAGTGTCTTGGACATTGATGTTTCTCCTGGCACAAGGTCAATTGTAAAATCGATGTCCTGCTTTGGAGGAAGTCATAGAATCTCATCAGGAAAAACATCCTAAATTCTTGCAACACATGAAATTCCTCCAACCTGGGAGTTTCATTCTCTACTACCTCCAAAACATGGGCTGCATACAACTGACAACCTTTCCTAGAAAACTTCTTCGGATGCATTGCTGAAATCTTCCTAACAGAAATCACCTTTGGAATTCCTCTTACAACCCTTGGGTTTCCTTCTTCATCCATGCATTCAAAAGTCTTATTATAAAAATCAAGCATTACTCTATGCACTTCTAACCAATCCATTCCAATGAGAATATCATAGGAACTAAGTGGCAGAACATTCATATCTGCATAAGTGAATAGCCCATTCATCTCTAATGGACATTTCTCTACAATTTCACTAACTATTCTCTTGGTTTGAGTGGCTAGTTGAACTAACCATGAATTTCTATGCTTTAATTTCTTAAAAGAACAAATCTCAACAATTCTAGGAGTAATATAGCTGTGAGTAGATATAGGTTCAATCAAAACAGAAACAGATTGCTCAACAATATTACCTTCAACTTCAACCATTGTTGATTAATGATCTTCCTGGTGGTCCTCTAGTGTTGCATAGATTCTACAGATGGTCCTTGCCACTTGACCTATAGTTTATGCTTCTTGAATGTTGTGAGCTTAACTCACATTCCCATTTCGATGCACACATTTCCTAAGTATATGGTTTCGTCCACATCCCCAATATTGGAGTGGTTCTCTGATCTCTTTTGTATCTCTTGGCATGTCTTCCATCACTCTGGTTGGCTTAGTCACCACTTGTGATGGATGCCTTCGTTGATTTCATAAGTAAGAAGGTTTGAAACCTTTCTTCCTTTGGTCAAACTTATTGTTCCTCTTATCCTTTCATGCTTTATGGTAATTATTTTTTCCTCTACTCTGATCATAACAATACTTAGCCTTCCTGATACCCTCTTCTAGAGTTCTAGGTTCATCAAATTCAATTATCTCTTTGTAGGACTGAGGTAGCCCACTCGAAAAACACTGTATTTTCAATTTAACATCCCTGATGTACCTGACATACCTCAACAACTCCAAGAACTTATTTGCATACTCTTCCATAGTCAGCTTTCCCAATATCAGCTCATGGAATTCTTTAATCTTATCATCATAATACCAATCAGAGAGGTACTTTTGCCTGAAATATTTTTGGAACTGCTTCCACACAATCTTCTTTTCACTAATTTTCTTCACTTGTCTGAGGTGCTCCGGTCATATGGATGCTCTTCCGATCAAGTTGAATATGGATACCCTAGCCTTCATATTTCCATAGTAGTATTGGACTTGGAAATATTTTCTCATATCAAGAAGCCAAGCTTCAGCTTCTTGACCATTCTTTACCTCGCCATAAAACGTAGGAGTATTAGCCTTCTTGAATTCATCACATGAATTGTTCTGGCAATGTCTCTTTCTCTTATTCCTGTGAGAAGAGTAGCTTGAACCCCTAGTGGATCCTTCAGAGTCAGATGATCCACTAGAACACCTTTTTCTTCTTACGACACTGCTCTTACTTCCTTCTGAATTTACTACCCAATGATTAGAGTTCATCCGCCTCTGGATGTCTATCAAAGTCTGCAGCATGGATGCATTTAGTTGATTCTAATCTTCTCAAGTTTTAATCATTCTTTTGTTATCTTCTCTATAACTTTGCATCTCCACCCTTAGGCTTCTCATGGCGGTTGCAATATCTAGGGGAGTCTCCTGATATCTTCTTCCATTGGAATATGTTTCAGCATTCCCAACTTGAATGTTTTCCCCCATAGCATATGCCTCGTTCCCATAGGGATCATGTGCATCATCCTTGTTGTAGGTTCTCCTGGCTGAACCAAAAACCAACTTTTCCAATCTGCACTATGACTTTGCAAAAATGTGTTAGCAAACATATTGTTAGCTACACAACAATTTCAAAATTTAAATTCCATGGTTAGATGCAATGATGCAACCAATAGTGCTGAAAACTATTCACTTGGTCCATCTAGGCCCAATGTTGTAACCAATAGCTCTGATACCACAATGTCACATACCCATACCTGAATTAACCTGTGTATATAAAAAAATGATTTTCTTTCTCTTAAACACAGTCAAGCTATGGGTCATGTAACATCCATTAACATTCATTCTCAGGCTTAGAATGCACTATAACAGTCGTCCTGCCCTTGATAGATCCCTTCTATGACCAGAAACACCTTTTCCACACTGAACCTATCCTTTCCGCACTCTACCTTCCACACTCCCCTTTCCACCTTCCACTGCGGAATCCGAGAACCGAAAACATAATGTGATATGGAGTCATTCGTCCACTTTTTTCCTTCCTCCTTTTTGCCTTCCACTGTGGAACTCAAAATATGGAAACTCAACAAATAAATGGGATCATCTGACCACTTTCCTCCTTCTACATTCCACCTTTCCTCCTTCCTCCATGGAACTCGGGAATCAGAAACTTAGCAATCAACGGAAACATCTGACCACTTCCCTCCTTCCACATTTTGTCTTTCCGCCTTCCACTATGGAACTCAGGAATTGAAAACTTAGTAATCGACGGAAACATTTAACTAATTTTCTACCTTCTACCTTCCGCCTTTCCATCGCAGAACTCAGATCACGGAAAATCAACACTTGGTCTGATTTCTCTTTCTGATTTCCATCTGTTGCCTTCCACCTTTCACTGTAGACTCTAAGGTGCGCTGAAACATACACTTATCTTAGAACTTCCAACTCTTTTTCTCTTCTTCCTTGCACCTTCTGTAGGTGAAATCTAGGGTGCAAAAACCAACATTCTTCCTGATTTAACTTCTCTTTCCACCTCCCTCCATCTGCCTTCCACAAGCGGATTCCAAGGGGTGAAAATGCTAAGTCATATTTATTCTAACTATGTAGCAGGCTTCTAGCCTCCATGAACTTAGGAAAAATGCGTTGGAAACCAAAAACATATGCAGAAGTAAAATGCAGAAAAATATAAAAGCAACAACTCTACTTAAATCATCTAACAATCATTCAACACATTCATACATTCATAAGAAAATACATTGTAGAATTAAGAATAACCAGAGAATACTTATCTTGAAGATGAAGTTGTCCCAAAACTAGCTATGCCATTGCAACGTTCTACCCAACCATAGCCCAGTGTGTTCATTAATCTCTCAACACCACTGCCACCTCCAAGCTGGGCATGATTTCCATAAGGAACTAGGGAACAACAGGTTGACACATGGCCAGAACACAATAAAACATAGCCAAACCAACCTCCAATTGGGTTTATTGGGCTACTAGGGAAATGATTCACACCTGGTCAAATGCACACCAAGACTCAACCAAACCAACTAATATTTGGGTTTATCAAGTTGTTAAGGAAGTGGGAAGGTAGAATTACTAAGCTAGTGAGCTCAACCATAGAGCTATGGACACCTACACTAGATATATCCATTTTGGCATTCCATAATACCTACACACCCAACACAATGAAGTATTCCCTTCACTGATACATATTCCCTCAGGCCATACCTTCACTTCCATTGCTCTTTAGGGTGTGCATAGAATATTTTACAACCCCTCTTAATCTATCTATGAGGTTCCTGTCTTCACTAGGTTTATTAGCCAATTCTAGGCCTCTTCCACTCCTAAGTCTCTCAGACCAAAACAGGGATTTACGCCACAACAATATACAACGCTGGACATAGTAAAACAGGCTTCCACTCTGTACATAGAAGGACAATGCAGAACCACGTAGAAAATTTTTTCTAGCTCTCATTGCATGAGGAGGTAGAACTCTGCGTGAATGAAGGTAACCCTGTTGAACGACTCCTCCCTCCACTCAGGATAGTCAATCACCTCCAAATTGTGAATCCCCTCGTGAATGATCTAATGAATCATGAATATCAACTATGAACATTGGGGGACAATACAACCTTCCCGAATGCAGGAAATACGGACTGGCATGCATCCATGTGCTTACTTGCTGCAGAAGCAAGAATACGACTTCCCAGACTGCAGGCTTGCAGGCTTGTTCAGTCACGAAATCATACTACCATTCCTTGCCCTGCCCAACACATTAACTACCTCAACCAACTTCTCAAATAAATGAATGATTGAGGACAGAGGACAAAATGGTAGCTGATGTTTTATGGGTTCCCTCCATTGAAATCTGGTCTCACCCTATTGGCTCAGGAGTTTGACTAACTCCCCTCCCTATTCCTGGTGAAATCATGCCCCCATCTCTTTCACGTTGCAGTGCATAGCTAGTTGTGGTATTTTATTAATTTTCTTTTTACACGGTGTTCCAAAAATATATATACTGTGCCTGACTTAGCACTATAACCATCGGCATCAACCTTGATCGTCGATAGACAAAACACCAAATCAATGCTAGGTCCTTGGCCATGAGCTCCTTGCCATGATTTAATACACATTAGGGGAGTTTTGAGGTCTAAAATGGGCCTCAAAACAAAATTTGTACCATTAAAATTCACTTTATAAGAACCAATAGGATTCAAGATGATGATGTCAACCATAACGGTAAAATTTGTAAAACAAAATGGAGGGAAAAATTAAAAAACATTTTTTTCTTATCGTATTTTTGACATATCTCCTTATCGGTTCACCTGAATTTCGAGTTTGGGGGCTCATTGTATGTGTAATTTAATTACGCATCCATCCCATACCCATGACTACATATTTCTAAGGTACCCACGACACCCAAAATGAAAATTTCAATAAAAAAACGTATTTTAATATTAAAATACATTTTTTTATTGAAAATTTCATTTTTGGCTATCGTGGGTACCTCAAAAATATGTTGTGTGGGCATGGGATGGATGCAGAGTTAAATTATGCATCCAATGAGCCCCCAAACTCGACATTTGGGTGAATCGATAAGGAGATATGTCAAAAATACGATAAGACAAAATATATTTTCATCTTCCTCTCCAAAATTTAGAACTTATTTTTTATCATTATAACTCTTATTTTATTATTTCCCTTATGTGGCCTATTTTAGACCTCAAAACTCCCCTAATATGATATATACATCATGTACAATTTTAATATCATGGGGTCAAAACTGGGGTGTTATAGAAGGAAATGACATTTTTTATTGAGAGAGTTTCTGAAAACATTACAAATCCTCTGTTTTATCAGACTCCTATGTAATACCTAGATATGAGTCATCTTTCTCCTCTCTTCAATGGAATTTCTCTAGCATAACTTTTCCTCCAAATTTGGTCCCATTTCCTCTATCCCTTCCCTTCTTTTTATAGTTGTTTGTGAGGAAATATTTTGAGGCTAGGATTGTTAGGGAATCTAAGGAGGTTTCCAAATCGACCCCAACTACCCTTTGATTAATTATATTTTTATTTTTAACAAATCTGAATGAAATACATGGGTTTTAATAGAGAAATTCGTGAATGATACACAGGTTTCCTTGAGGAAACTCGTGTATTCAACATTTGAGATCCATACACGAGTTGCGTGTGGGAAACTCACGTATGGTACAAAAGTTTCTATAAGGAAACTCACGTATTCAAGGTGAGTTAATATGTAAGGATACATGATACTAGAGCTAATGGTATGTATCAAGGGTCCAATCCTCTTATAAAGCTAGGGATACTTCTATCCATATTGTCATTTTCTGTGACGATACATTTGGTGTCATTACTTGAATGGAGAAGTGTCATTTCGAGGTATAAAACCAACTAATGGGATAAATAAATGAGGGACTCATGTGGAACATTATAGGGGGTCAAATAAATCTATATAAACCCTATCTTCCTTTGTAGGGGGCATCCATTCTTTGTGGAGGAGGCCATATTCTTGGTGAAGCCATTATTTGGATCTTTTTCTTTTGGTGCAATGAGCCATTTTTATGGTGAAGAGACAACTTTGGAGTGATTTTGTGAAAGTTGAGGACTGCTTGGAGACTTCTTCCTCTTTATATCCATTACTGGGTGAAAGAGAGAAAGGTGTTGTTGTACCCATTGTAAGGAGAAGGTGGGAGTGTTTATACTCATTCTTCATTGTCTCCGTATTCTGGAGCTGCTGGTGCAACCCATTTGTGGAATCAAGCAATGGTTCCTCTCCATTTTCCACCACCAAGATATCCACTGTATTATTGTCATGTATTTTTCCATCATTATTGTTGAGATTATAAATTTCCCTCTCCATTTGAGAAGTGGGCCTGGAGACATAGTTCCTTTTGGAACAAACTCTGTTATCATATGGTGCGTACTTTTCATGTTTGTTCTTTATCTTCCATGTATATGTTGCTTCTTATCTTCATTTTGAGCTTCATTCACATTCTTTAGATGCAATTCAATTTATAAGTCATAAAAAAAACATCATGGATCATCTTTGCAACGGTGTATGCTGAAGTGTGCTCAAGTTAGTAAATTCAAAGTAAATGTCATAAGATGAGTAGATATTCTTGTAACCATCCTCATCACTCAAAGAATCAAGCTAGTTGTGACATAAATAAATTTGTTAAACCGAGTCTCTATTTTTGTCAGACTATTTCTCAGAATCCGAGAAGAAAGAGCACAATGTGAGTTATAAATTCGTGAACTTTGTAATAAACCACCCAGTTGTTCAAGAAAATAGAGTAATATAATTTTATCTTTGTTTTTTATCATCTTATCTCACTTATACATGTTGAATGGAATTTATGCATTGAAACAAACATAGTTTACAACTCCAACAACCTAGAGTGAACTCGGGCTCACAAACTTGGAAGGAAAGGCTAGGCCAGTAAGATTGTGAGTCCATCTTTTATTTGTTTAATAGTTTAATATTTTTTGTATTGTAATCTTTATTTAGGTTTATGTATTCATATTTAAGTTTCTATATTTTTTTATATTTTTAGTTTCTATATTCATTTTAGTCGATATCTTTAGATTTTGTTTAACCTAGAACGCTCAAAACACATTCCTTGTGCACATATAAACTTGGTTCATCTTTTTAAGTTGAGTTAAACCATCTTTTGTAATTCACAAACCGAATGTTAAACTATGTCTGTGAATTGTTCTTCTGATTAGGAGTGCTCTAGTTAAACTATTTCCTCAAATAATATTCAAACTCTATGAAACAATTATAGTTCTTATTAAGTTTTCACTGCAACTTCGGTTCATTGACAAGCTATATAGTCGTGAAATCTTTTGGAAAACACCGTAGAGTTAAAGTAGTGTTATTTTAATGAATAGTCACTCTCAGATTTCGGAAGCATTATCGTTGGTAATTTTTTCTTAGCTCTGACCTATGTGTTTCTGTAACTTGGTTCTTACATGCTTGGATATTATTATTCCCTGCAAGCAGGAAATATGTAATTGCCTAGGTTTTGAAAACTATGACACATTATGCACTATTTTTTAGTATATAGTATTTTGACTAAATTACTTAGTTGTCTAAGTTTTAACGCCCAAACCTCTTATTGTGGTGATTGCTTTTTCATTTGGTTAACTCTAACATAATCCCTGAAAACCCTGCACACTCTAACAACCCTGCACTCTAACAACCCTGGCTAGTGTTACGGAGAGAAATTCCTATGGCTTGGGGTACCACAACAAACAACTAGACTCCAAAAATCAATATTTCCCAATATGCAATAGAAATAAAATGTCTAACACTAAAGGATCAAACTTCGTACCTTATTTCGGACGGTTGAAGTAGATCCCCGTTGAGCTTTCCAATCTTCAGCTTGAATTGTTATAGCACGTCCTCAACAACAAGTAAACAATACAAGCATACTATATTTCATGGTGTTAGATCTATTCTAGCATATATAATCAATAATGTAAAAGAATTTGACATATTCCAATGGATACAATATTCATTCAAATACACATTACTGGACAGGAAAAGATATTTCTATTAATATGAATCAGAGATTACAAGTGACAACCTCTGATGGCACGTCTACGAACCGGAGAAACTGAATCCCCCACTTGGGCCTCCACCGCCTCAATCCTCCATCACTCAGATAGCAAGCTCACTAGAAAAAGGCAAGCTTGGGAAGAACACAACAGTGCTCCAAGGGACAAAGGGATGCAGACTCAAGCATAAGTTCTGGCAACAATGGACTATAGTTTCGTTACTCTCAATTCTCTCTTATCTCTCCCCCCCTTTAATGTACCAAGGGGTTCCTTATATAGCTTCACAAGGGATAATGAAAGGTCGAATCCGTGCGATATCAAGGCATATGGAAGGCCAGGAGTCATATGAGTCAGATCCAAGTCAAGGAACGCTCCAAAAGGATTTGGATTATGCACACATCCCGATGTACGTGACTATAGGGGGAATATCCGCGTATGTACGTGGTTATCGGGGAAAAAGCCATGTATATCACTTTTATTATGTTTTTAGGGATGGTCAAGGATACATCAAAAGACAAAAAGTGGTCCATAGGGGCTAATGAGTCTGCAACGGGACATGGGAAGGCCATACAATGTGTGATTCACCTAGTGGGGTGAAAATCTCTATAACAGATGCCCCCTAATGTATGAGATCAGAGGGGTTATACGATGGCCGAAATACATCATAAGTCCATCCCAAAAGTGAAGTGATGAAGGTACCCAAATGGAAGACCAGCCACCCAATCAGCATAATACCATAATACAAATCTGCATATAACTGCAAATACATCTAGCAGTCCCGGATACATAAGAGTACAATGGCCATGAATAGGCATGAAACATGATAACACATATGTGGTCATCACCATGTACAATATACATAGATCAGAATCTCCATGATGAAGATATACAAAGGACCATGATCTCCACATAGGCTGAAGATATACAATAGATCAAGATCTCCATAGTGGCTGGAAATGTCTGACATATACTGGAACAAGTCACGAGCGTTGAAATCTCATGAACACTGGCACGATCAAGGATGTAGCATATAGTGGATGCCACCAATATGGAAGGTCTTCTACACAAACCGCTATGAGTACATGTCCTACTATGCGAATAGAGGTGTTGAGGTCGAACATAGTAGTCCATCGTCTGATTACCGGTCATTGATGTATACCGTTAACAGACGCAAGATCACCCACCGATAATGAAAATGGGAATCAAGGTACTAGAGTGCAAACTAACAAGTGTGAATAAATGTGTTGAGGTCGAACACTTGAGAGAACCCATCGATCAGGGGACATTGATGTATTCTCAAAACTGTCGATGGCGAGAGAACCTGCCACTGATGACTGCAAGTCTCAAGGCACTCAAAATGACTCTAGATTCCAATCCCAGAATAAATGATCTGAAGTCGATGGGATGAAATCCACTGGAAAGAGGGCATTAGGGAATCCCCCATCATCCAACACGAGGTACTCATCAAAGATGTATAATGTGGAAGGACTCGATCATAAGGTGCACGAACCAGTAACTGTACCGGGAATGGCTGACATGCAAAGTCAAGATAACTGAGGAATGGCCGACTCAGGTTTCAACTTCCTTCGAACAAGAGCATAACGGTGTATGGGGACTGAATGAAGGCAGCATAGACTCGATATATAAACTAGGACATCTCTATGACGCAGGAGGCATCAATAGAGGCTCCATAGGGACTGGAAGCTTAACCAGTCGGTGGAGATAAAACTCAGATAACGAGTACAGCTCCTAAGTCAAACTATAACCCAACCAATGGATGTGATATACAGTGCTCTGTTCGAAGGCGACACGACTTGACAGCTGCCAAAGATAATATATTTTCTTGTTCGGCTTTTTGATTTTTTGATTTTTTTGGTCTTTTTCAGTTATTTGAAAAGCTTGAAAAAATAATAAACTAGCTTTATAGTTACAAACTAGGAGGAGACGAGTGTCATTTAGGGCAAACAAACTAGTTCCAAGCAGTGGAACATACCTATGCTCAATGCAAGGATACATGTGTAGGATATCGACACTCGGGGGAAAATCCCCTCCCGGTAAAAAAGGGAATCAAGCTGCGAAGGATATAAAGAAAGGCTCTGCATGGCTAGACATGAGACAAGCTCGGTCTATATGGCTGAAACGCAATGTCAGGGGAGCCGGCATAAGGCTCAATAAGACAGGAAAAGCTCATGATAATGCATCCACAACTTGATACAAGGGATTCTGGGGGGGTCATGGCCATCATAAGATCAAGAGGAGTATGAGGCTCTTGCTAAATGTCATGGCAATACTATACAACAGACTCCCACACCCTAAAGGGAGAAACATCGGCATGGGCACCAAAATGAAAATAAGGCACTAACTAGGGTACCCATGTAAGGTGAGGCTCTACCACTCATATCATGCAACTTCTATAGCAGCAAAAAGGTTCCGTGACATAATAGAGTGGGTTCGTACCTAAGGATATAGTGACATGGTCATAAGTTCATGCAAAATGTAAACGGTGGTGAACCTAACCTATATGCCAGTGTAGACGTAATACCTGAGAAAGGCAAGAATGGTCTCTAGCCACAAAAGAAGCATCCAACAGACAAATTCAGACCCAAGGAAGACCCAACCACACTCACAACCCACCCAACAACTTCCCACAACATCAAACTCACCAAAAGGGAGGATGTACGTGACTGTATAAAGAACAGCCGCGTATGTACGCGCCTTTTGGCCAAAAACCCGCGTATACACGTGACTGTTGGCCAAAAACCCGCGTATACAGAGAAGGCAGTGGTAAAAAGCAGGTCAAGGCCAAACCAATAAAGGGGAGTGTCAATGGACAAACATACTATAATATGCGACACAAAAACAGAGAGAAACAAAGAGAAAATCAATAATATCAAGCCCATTGTGCCCCCAACCCCCAAATAAAAACAAGGAACATCCCCAGCGGAGTCTCCATTTCTGTTACAGAGAGAAATTCCTATGGCTTGGGGTACCACAACAGACAGCTAGACTCCAGAAATCAATATTTCCCAATATGCAATAGAAATAAAATGTCTAACACTAAAGGATCGAACTTCGTACCTTATTTCGGACGGTTGAAGTAGATCCCCGTTGAGCTTTCCAATCTTCAGCTTGAATTGTTATAGCACGTCCTCAACAACAAGTAAACAATACAAGCATACTATATTTCATGGTGTTAGATCTATTCTAGCATATATAATCAATAATGTAAAAGCATTTGACATATTCCAATGGATACAATATTCATTCAAATACACATTACTGGACAGGAAAAGATATTTCTATTAATATGAATCAGAGATTACAAGTGACAACCTCTGACGGCACGTCTGCGAAACGGAGAAACTGAATCCCCCACTTGGGCCTCCACCACCTCAATCCTCCATCACTCAGATAGCAAGCTCACTAGCAAAAGGCAAGCTTGGGAAGAACACAACAGTTCTCCAAGGGACAAAGCGATGCAGACTCAAGCATAAGTTCTGGCAACAATGGACTATAGTTTCGTTACTCTCAATTCTCTCTTATCTCTCCCCCCCTTTAATGTACCAAGGGGTTCCTTATATAGCTTCACAAGGGATAATGAAAGGTCGAATCCGTGCGATCTCAAGGCATATGGAAGGCGAGGAGTCATATGAGTCGGATCCAAGTCAAGGAACGCTCCAAAAGGATTTGGATTATGCACACATCCCGATGTACGCGACTATAGGGGGAATATCCACGTATGTACGCGGTTATCGGGGAAAAATCCGCGTATATCACTTTTCTTATGTTTTTAGGGATGGTCAAGGATACATCAAAAGACAAAAAGTGGTCCATAGGGGCTAATGAGTCTGCAGCGGGACAGGGGAAGGCCATACAATGTGTGATTCACCTAGTGGGGTGAAAATCTCTATAACAGCTAGCCTGGACACTCTGACAACCCTGGACCTAGCCTAGACCTGCACTCCTTGACAAACCTGCACCTTCTCGATCTAATCCATTGAAAGATAATCTAAGTGCATGGATGTAAAACTCCACTTGGAGTTGGAGCCTCCCAGTTATCGCTACATAACATGAACAATTTAAATTAGCTTCCAATAATTTGTGATTTATTTCAAGTATCTCATGGCAGGTTCATGTTTCATATGTCTCTGTGTTAAAGGCCATGACAACGTATAAAATGGGAAGGTTTGTGTTTTAGATGTCTCTGTGTTAAAGGCCACAGAAACATATAAAATGAGGGAAGCAACAGCAAATGTATTTTCCATCAATGGAAATAGACATTTGTATAGTGATGCATATGTCAACAGGAATGGAACAGCTAACGAGCATGCAGTTCAGTGCATCATGTTAATGGGAAAGGCAATGGGGTTACCATGGTGGCTGCCAATAGAGTGCCAAGATTCAAAACCACGATTTCATAGACGGACGACATCGTTGCTTTTGGTATGAAGAAGAAATTGAAGACAATCTTTGTTAGTGTTTTGCGCTAGGTAAATTTTGTAAACCTGCAGAAACTGAATTGTAATAACTTACCGTTGATTTTTGCACGGGTAGAGATTTCCGAGCTTGGTTCTTTTTTGCTAAATTCTGATGACTATCGGTAATTTTTCGCACGGGCAGATATTTCTGAGCTTTTCCTTTGCATTCTCATGTTTCAATAGATGAATCTGTAGCACATTGCCAAATCCAAATCTGTAACTGGTAATTTATTTCTTATGTAGATTCATCGAAATATCTCATGCCTCTCTCACTCCTGCCAAATTTCATCCATTTCATTTATCTAGATATCTAGAGAACCACTTTACTAAATCATTTTAATTGTTTTTAAATCATTTCAATTGTTTTTACATTTGAAAAACAAATGAAGCGTCTATAGATAGTCATTTATAGCTCGCTCCAATAGACGGATTTGCAATGATGCCTCTCTCACTTGTTATGGTTATCTAGATCCCACTATAAATGACATGAATGATGAACTCCATGAATGATGTTTCAACTAAATCCCATGGAAATGTTAAATTCTATGATAAGGAGGAAGCAATTAGAGAGCTAATGAATACTACATGCATTTCAACGGAGAATCGGTTTTAACAATTTTGGGGTAGAGTCTCCTCAATAAGAATAAATTTTTGTTATTTGAAAAAGAATTCTGTCACTTTTAAACCACTTTCATGTGATACAGTTTAAGACTATCTATTTTGTGTGAAGGATTTCAAGTAATGTTAGGATAGTGTATTACATATTTCAAGAAGGATAAACCATTATTAAAACTAGTTTTAGTGAATTTACAATGTTTTTAGCTCAATATTTTAAGTATACATGGATAAGTGAAGAAAAAAAAGATACCATGAATTTCTCATTTGATTCCATCTTTGTAATAAGATTTTTTCATTAAAGTCAAAACTAGGAAATTTTTGTAACAAGAAACAAGATCTCTTTATTAGAGGCAAATCGAGCATAATTTTATGTCTAAGTATGTATGTAATTCTTCTCATAAATTTGACTTTATTTCTAAATTCAGAAAAGTGAATAAATTTAGAAACTGATTTTGAAAATCAAATTCCTCATACCCAATGTGGAGACCCGATGTGAATAGCAACTCCATCCTGAGTGTTTTCGTTCCTCGTCCAAACCCTTTTTCTCTCCCTTTCACCCACTGCTTAGACAAGTTGATTCCGAAGGGAATTCAAATCCTATGCAATGACTTGTATGTTTTCCAAGTAACCAAGGTTCTTGGCATTCTTTCGTATATGATAGGGAATTTCACGGGAATTTGTACTATTGTCTCCTTACATATACGGTGTTAAGAATAAAGGAGAAGTTCAATCAAATATCCTCAAACCCTATATCTAATGTTCAAAAGGTGGAAACACTATTTCATTGCATTTTGTCCAACTCTTTTGCTTCAAAGGTTTTATATAATGACTATAATTTATCACAACCACATGGCATCCAAGTTTCTTGAACAGAGCCCCGTAGTTTTCTCCTATTGATAGGTGTTTTGATTCCTATCACAACAAAAACCTTTGGTATCTTAAGAAAAGATTCTCCAGGAGCGTTTTCAAGAGCAGAAGAACCATCAAGTTTTACACGTTGGGAAACTTAAGAAGCTACATCCAACTCTTTTTTTCTCATATTATTGTTTAACAAAAATATCATGTGTTTTATGAAATGTATAAATTAAACATAATCTTTCAATTAATCTAGCATTAAATCACCCAGTCCAAAACTAACTTTTAACAAGTTGTTTAAGAATTAAAAGCAAAATAAGTAACCAATTAAAAATCAAATGTGCAACTAGCCTGGTATGAAGAACAAGCACTTATTTTTCTTTCTTCATCAAAAATCTAGTCTTCTATAACAAAAAGGATTGAAACAATGTTCGACTTTGATCTTTGTTGAGTTTGTTGATTCTTGCAGTAGCTATTGGGGTCTTTGTATAATTGGAAACATTGGTTCACTTTACATTTGGGATCTTGAAAATATTCCTTGGCAGTGATGATTTAACTAAAGGAGGATGCAGGGGCAGGAAAAATTCTTTGAAACTTGGGATCTTCTTGGGATTTTCTCACGCAAGAGTTTACTGGAAAATCCTTTCTTATGTATTTAATTTTGCAAAAAAACAAATCAACAATGTAATTTTTAGTGTTAGAGAATTACCTTACAAGGTTATGAAATGATATCTTTTCAAAATGGTTTTCATCCTCTTAAATCCATCACCCACATCAAATTTGAATACTGAGCGATTTTATTTATTTTTTATAAAAGATATACAATCAAATTTGAATACTAAGCGGTTTTTTTATTTTTTTATAAGAGATACAATCTACAAACATTTTTTTTTTAGAACAATGGAGTTCTACATTACTTACCTTTGCACTGACAAGGATACCGACAAGATTCTTGCCTGTAGGTCTATTTACAATCAGAAGCTCAAAACGACGAGATAATGGACTGCAATTCTATTTGCAAGTTTATTAGTTGAAATGTGAGGTGACTCAATGAGTGTTGGACATGAAACATCCCATATAGACAGGTTGTCTTACAAGTTCTTTCATAATAACTCAAATGCTTCATTCCCTCAAGCTTCTTATGCAGCACCATTTCCAAATTATAGTAGTGAGCAATTACCAAGATATAGTGTTGCTCGATACAGAACCATTCGGATAGGTAAATATACGCAGTAGATTATCTAGAAATATATAAAATAAATATTCTGATTTAACTTTTCTCTAAACATCAATAAGGCTTGCTCTTGTAGACGAAAAGCTGCAAAGCCCAGAAGTGGACGAGTTTATCTATCACAAATTACTTGTGCATCTGGTGCTCATCTGCCACCCAAAGTAAGTAGTAATTAATTAAGTAATTTGCATATGGTAATATTCCTCATCCCTCAGATGTATCCCTTTAAATGTCAGAAAAGACTTGGTTCTCATGATTCTAATTTGTAGTCATGATGTGTGATTTCAACCTCAAAAGAGTTTTCATCTTGGGAGGCGGTGAAATCTCCATAGCTTGGGAGGTATTACAACACAAGAATGTCAAGAAAGTGGTGAATTTATGGTTTTATTGCTTTTATTTTAAATTTTGTCTGGACTTAAATAAAATGTTACTTCCAAGATGTTGTTGATTTTTGCCGCAAATACCTTGTTGTTAACAGAGAAGCGTTATGCAGTTCTGGCCATTGGCCTTGAGCTCATTATCAATGATGCTAGGTAACTAATTTTTAATGCTTCATTTTCGTGAACTATACTTTGTACTTAATAGGTTCCTACTAAAGTTTAAAACTTTAATCCAAATTCTTCGATGGAGAGTTGAGCTCCAGAATAGAGATGAACGATTCAACGTCATAATAGCAGACCTAGGAGATCCTATGGAAGGAGGTCCTTTTTATCAATTGTACACAAAATATTTCTATGAGCTTGCTCTAAAGCCAAAGCTAGGCCACATAGGAGTGTTCATTAATAAGGTATAACATCACAATAAAATCGCTCAAATTATTATTGAAACTATTTCTTGACAGTCATATTTTGTTTCTTCACACAGTACATCAATTAACAAGATAAAGAATAAGTTGATAATAATAAGGCATGCTTCTAGCAGTACTATAGTTATAGGAGTCTCACTGATAATTGCAGCTGACTTCAGTTCGAGGCTTGAGGCTTGAGTTTCATAGAAAGTTCTATTCATTTAGTTTAAAGTTCTTAAAAATATCAATCACAGAAAGGAAAAAGACCTAAAAATGTGCATAAACATCGTTGTTCTTTTATCGCATCAAGAAGTGTGCTTAGTCATAAATGGTGAGATTTTTGGAAAAATAGTGTCACGTTCTTTCCCATCATAAAGTCACCATGATTTCATAAAATCCTAACATCAATTGCTCATGGCCTACTAGGTGGCATCTTGTCTTCACATGATGAATTAAAGTTTTTTACGTGGCAAAGTTTTCATAAGCAACTCGATTCCTGTAATGTTAAATAAAAGAAACATGTACTAAACCAAGCTTTAAAAAGACATTATATATTATTTTAAAGCTTAAAGGCATTACCATTCGTATTCTTTCCCTTTTTCTCCATAAGAGAAGCCTTTTTGCTAATTCTGCACCAGATACAGACCAGAATGTCTGTGTCTCATTTTCTTTGGTATGTCCAACATTTTAGCCTGCTTAAACAATATCTTCTTTTTTGTACATATTTTCATTTTTTCCTTGTTAAGGATATCAGGTTTTATATTAGTCTGACAAATGCTAGGGATTTGTAAACATTGAGATTTTCTAAGAATAGGATCTTGTTGCGTTTATAGGACTTGAATTTGCCAATTCTTCTTCAAGCTTCATGTCTTCATTTATATTGTTATCATGTTTTTAATGTGAATCTATCCCATTGTTTATTCCAGTAACATTTAATTCTTTTGCAAGAACTCAGAAGTAAAGACTTGTATTAAGATTTGTTTTTTTCAATCGTTATGTAACATAAGACTTTAAAATACAGGAGTATGAGAAAATATGAGCATTTTAGGCTATTTTTATTAACACAACTACACTTTCAACCTTTAAATTTGGAATTTTTTTTTTGTGGGGGAGGGGGTTCCTTCCAAGCATTTTGTGCTATCCTCACCAAGATTGATTTTTTTCCTTTTGTCTTCCTTTGCAACAGTGCATTTCTTACCAGATACCTGTTATTTGCATCTCTGTGAAGAACATAATACTAATATACAAATATTTATGTTCAGGACGAGAGAATCGCTAATATGCATGATTCTGTGGGATCTTGGAAGTTTTAATTTGATTGTCCACTATCTATTTGTTGGTACTTCTTTCTTTGTTGGTACTTCTTTCTTGTGATCTACTTTTGAAATGAAGCTTTTCAGAAGTTTCTTGCATTTTTGGCATACCTTAGAACGTAAAACAATGTCAAAGTATTGTATGTTTATGTTCTAGAATGGCTGACCAGTTAGAGAAACCAAAGTATTGGATGTTTATGTTATAGAATGGTTGACCAGTTAGAGAAACCGGGTCTATAGGACTGAAGAAATTACAGCTTTTGAATAGGCGTCATTATACTTTTAATGGTGTTTTATTACAATCTACTCTTGTAGCAAGGTTCCCTCTACGCTCCTGAATTTTTTGATGGAAGTAATTCTTGTAGCCTCTTTCAGTGTTGATGTGTACCATATTTCAAAATTCTTGTCGCATAATTTTAAGCATCGTGCTCTGTCAAAGGAATTGGTTGAAAATTGTATACTTGATTCTCATTCAATTTATATTTACTTGGAATTTTAGTTTCCTCTGGTCATGTGCCTTGTGTTTTATATATACTTAGAGTTTTAGTTTCTTTTGGTCATGTGCCTTGTGTTTGTCTGCTTGACTTCTTGGCTGGACTAATTATTCCAAATTTATTTAAAAATATTTCTACAACTATTTTTGGTATCATATGAAAGCTTAGTAAATGTGTTATAAAACCATTTATTATCAATTAGTTGTTGCATTATCTGTGTTTCAAATCAAAAGCTAGTTATAAGTGTTTGTCCAGTTTCATTTCAATTCTTTTGAGAGTAAAATGGTAAAACGTTGTTTTGTGAATTGAAAGCTAATCTTGTTTCTGTGCATGCTAACGCCCAGAGGGGAGGACCCAGCAACAACAGATTCATCTTCTGGTATAATAGTTCCAACTGACCCAGATTCCAAGAGAAGATTTCATTGATACAACGTTGATCTTGCAAGATTGCAGGTCCTGCTCTTGCAGATTCCTCATTTACCTTTTCTCCTTACTAACCACGACTATGGAGTTGACTTATCTGAACTTAAACTTGCTCCACTTTTTACAATCCTAAAAGCAGGGAATATGCAGCTTTGCTGCTACGCCTTGTTTTTATTTTGTAGTGAAGTTAATAAAGCACATTCCATAATTTGGAAAGTGTTTCACATTACATCCATAAATAAAATTTGTATTTTGTAAACAAAGTTTGTAATTTTGTATTTTGCAAATAAATTTGTGTATATCGTAATTTGTATATATTTAATAAACTTTACATTTATATACATACATACATACATATATAACTTTTGTATATTTGTAAGTAGTTGTTTAATAAATTTTGTGAATTTTCTAAATAATATATTGTGATTTTGTGAAATATGCATTATGTAATTATATAAATTTGCATTTTGTCATTCTGTCATATTTTTGTGTTGTTGATTCAAGTGGGGGGTGGAATTTGAGCATAGGAGTGTCTAGATGTAAGCTTTCTTTAGATTGCTTTATTTGTTTTATTTCTCTAGATTGTTTTTGTCTTTGTTTTATTTTTTTTCTTTAGTTTGGTTTGGGTTTTTATACTTTGAATTTCTACATTAGTTTTCTATTTCAGTACTGGTTTTGCATTAGCTTTATTTTTTGCACCAACTTTGTACTATATTTTTATTTGCATTTGTGTGTTTTGTCAGCTTTATTATAGAATAGGATCTAGTCTAGGCTCCAATCCTGCACATATTGTGCTCACACCTCAAAGCTTACGAGCATTGGTTGATAATTTAATGTCGAATCAGCTAGGTACATATTCTACTCGAAAATGAAGCATGAGGGATCATTGAGTGGTGAAGGAATACCTTCTTGGTGTTGTATGGGGTGGGTATTGTGGACCCCGAGCTAGCCGATTTTGCATGAGGCATATGTGGTTATGTAGGTAAATTAGATCTAACTGTTTGTCCTAATCGATGTATTGTTATCCTTGAGAAGTGGATAAAGTGTTGAGCACCGAGTGGATTGAGAGCTAATAGAGGTTGCATGACCTCCTGGTGGAATAGTAGGGTTTGGGTGTTATTTCTATGCACACACTGGAATATCACCTATGTACTAGTGTTGTGTGGGGTGGGTATTGTGAACCCCAATCTAACCGATTCTATGCAAGGTCAACTGCTAGTAATGAGTTCTAGAGTGGTGTAGAGTGTGAATCTGGCTAAGAGACTAGTGAAGGTTGTGACCTCCTAGTGGAATAGTGAGGTTTGGGTGGTCTTTCTATGCACACACTTGTATATCACCTAGGGGAACGTGACACTTAAGCGACCATTCAACAGTGAAGGGGTATATTCTTGGTGTTGTGTGGGGTGTGTATTGTGGACCCCAAACTAGCCAAGTTTGTGCGAGGTGCTTGTGACTCTATGCTGAGTCACTAGTTATCATTTCTCCTATAGTACTTGGAAATCCTACTAACCCCACAAAGGATGGCTTAGATTGAGAATTGAGTCCATATGAGTGTAATAACTTGTTAACCTAGTAAAGGCTTGTTGGCAGGGGTTTTGGGACAAGTTAGTTGTGTGGTGTCACAAGTGTCGTGCAAGATCAAAAGACATCACGCAAGTGAAAGATGGCATGCACAGCGGAAGATAGACTATTTTATGTATTTTGGACCATATTTTGTAGATATTGGTCATTATTTTGTAGATTTAGTTAAGAATTGGTTAAGATTTAGTTAGAAGTGGACCTTCAATGTAAAGGCGCAAGCCTATAAATAGAAGTAGAATTGAAAATGAAAATAAAAACGAGGAGAGAGAATAGACATTGATCCTAAGAACATTGGAGGGAACCTCTTGAATTGTGAATTCTTTTGAATCTGTGAATCATTGCGCGGAAGTAATATGATAAGAAAGGAGTTGAACTGAATTGTTGTTTCTTTTTCTCTTTTTCTGTCTTACTATTTCTGCGATCTAATGGTGAATGCAATTTATGGTGTGACATGGATCTATGATGTGATGTTTTCTACTGTTAAATGATGTTATTTGTCTAGATCTATTTGAGCAACAGTATCATTGTTTCTGTTATGAATGAATGATGCGATCTATGAGTAGAAATAACTGATTAGATATGTTGGACAAGTTGATGAATTATCAATGCCCATAGTCCTCTTCTATTCTACAGAAAATTGGTTCTGACAGCTCTCCCTTGAACACCTCGGGGGAGACTTCATTCGCTTCGCGGGTGTTGTTGGACAGGGTAAAACCTGTGTGGGTCAGTTCTCAGGGAGATTGTGGTGAGATGAGCATCAATAGAGTGGGAACCCCTGTCGACTGGGTTTTGTTGGTTAGGTTTGTGCCAACAAATGGTTCTATTTTCAGGACCTTGTTGTGACTAAGAGGAGGATATGTGGCATCTGACGAGACCATAAATTCAATATTGATTTGATCAGAAGCCACGATAGTTTTCTGAGGCAGAAAATCAGAACCCTGGACTAACAACGGATAAGTGGTTGGTGAGGTACATACACGACAATCCACACGAGTACTTTTTCTCTAAATTCCCCATCATTCTGTATGAGTGGTTGGCACGATTCTCCTAACTCAAGACAAATTTCCAAGGAGGCGATCCAACATCTTGTACCCATGAATTGATCTAGGATTTCCAGGAGACTGATAACAAGGCGTCGCAGGCTATTGAAGTTTGGTTGGATAGTGTCTTGGAAGGATATATCACTAGTTCGCAGTCGACACCACCAAATCCTACAGCGAGGAAGAAAGGGAATTTTTCAACGAACCCAGAGGCAGGTTCTTATTGTCTCTACAATTTTCAATTAAGATGCTTGTCTTTAAAAAGGACATACTGAATATGCACCTCGAGTAGTATAACTCCAGTGTGCGGAGGCTGTGGATATCGCAACAAAAGGGGGGAGACGAATGGGAAGATAATGGGTGGATGGGTGCAAGTTTTGATGAGACTTTGAGGGAAGACAAGGAAGAAAGTGGTCTTATGAGGGGAGGAGCAAGGTTTAGACAAGAGAAGAGGCAGAGGATAGGGGAAGGTACTGCTGCGATCGAAACGCAAGACCGCGAAGGAATACCACATGGGACGAAGCGATCCTACAGTGACGAAGAGGATGACCAGACCCAAAATACACCCAGGATAGCAGTAAGATCAAACCCGATCAACAATGTACCCACGTCTCCATGCACTACTCCACATTCGAGAAGAAACACAAGTTCCACGTCGACTTTCCCGACGTGCCAGCAGCATTCTAGTAGTATACCATCATCTGTAGGAAGAAGGCCCAAGATGGTGGGAGATGACACAAAGTTACCTTTGTTCCATGGAAACGGGACCAATGATCCTGAGCAGTACTAGTTTTTATGTGAGGCAGTATGGACTATTAGGTAGACTACTAACGATGATGTCAAGAAAGGTCAATTGGAGACTACTCTCTGGGGTCGTGTGCTAGATTGGTACATGAAATTTATACAAGTCCCTATGGGGACCCCTGCAAAACCATTGGATGAAGTCAGGAAAGTACTAATTGAAGAATTCAGAAAGCCCAAATATGAAGCGCAATATATTACCAAGTTAAAGGAGATTAAACAATTTCCTAATGAAACTATTTGGGAATTTGACCAGAGACTTAAGACGCTAATGGAAAGAGTCAGTTTCGACATGAGCGATGTTCAGCACAAAGAATGGTTTATCGTAGCATTGGTATCTCATATCTAGCAACCGCTAATGCAGCAGGAGATCACGACATAAAGCGGGGATATGGAGATCGAAATGAAGTTAGAGGCTTCTCCTATTGGAGAAAGTGCAGTTGGCATGAACCAAATTCAGGTGAAATTGATGCTTTAGTTACAACACATTAAGAAGGAGAAGAGAATCATGAAGATCTTTGGTGCAGTCTATGTCGCATGGATGGACACACCAAAAATACTTTCCCTGACTTCTGAAACTCTCTGTTATCTAGGGTGCCGAACCCACTGAGTTGCGGAAGTGTACCATGATGCTGCATATGCCAAGTCTATGGGAACCAACATGAATAATATGGATACATGTAGAAGATGGTGACGAAGCCAAAAAACCTATATTGCTCATTTTGATGATCTGTGGGGCATGAACATAAATATTGTCGCGCATATGACCTACTTCAAGAAAGGACGTATGACTCATACTATGTGAAAGGTGAAGAGAAATCACAGCCATAGCCTTAGGTGGTACAATCTCTACATCAACCGCAATATACACCACCACCGCAGATGCAGTTTATACCGTCGCAGCCGCAACCGCAGTTCACATCGTAGCCACAGTATAATCAGATGTCGATGGCTCTATTGTAGCCACAATATGTTCAGGCAATGCACTATGTTCAGCAGTACTTGAATCCCCTGCCACAACAATTGGTTCAGCCATAGTACCAGCAGTAAGGAGGATTTCACAGAGGATTCCTAGGAAGAGGAGGAAGACGAGGTCGCGTACCTGTCCAGTGTTACAATTGTGGGGTATTTGGACATTACTAGAGAGATTTCCCACAATTGTAGTGTTCTTGAACATACCGTAATTGATCATACTGTCGAGAACTACCCACAACTAATCGAAAGATGACAGGTGGGAAATTCTCCTTAGTTTCAGAATCAAAATTAGCTACAGAACCAGAATCAGTGGCATAACCAGGCTCAGAATCAAACTCCACTTTAGAATCAGAGTGTGAATCAACCAATGAACCCACCATTAAACCAAAATCCATCGATGAACCAGAATCTGTCGACAAACCAGAATCAAGGATTAATAGTTGCGACGATCTCAGTAGAGCCTAGAACAGAGGATGTCGATGTTGTTATCGTCACCCATGGGGGTGCGATGACTGGAGAAGATGGCCCCCATCTACAGGTTCGATTGGATGGAAACAAGAAGGTACCATTTGAAATTGCTGCAGAGCGATATACATTCTTTGAAGCGCGGGATGTGATCAGAAGAAATCCTAGTAAGTCACCTATTTATGAAATTCCCTCTGCTTTTGATTCTTCATTGGAGCCAGGACCATCGCGATAGCATGGTACCTTACATAAAAATTTTGAGAGCTTCTTGTCACTGGAAAAATATCTCGATGCTCTTGGAGAGATTGAGAACATGTTGCATTGACTAGGTGAGGAGCGGAAGGACTCCACGGTGAACTTGTTGCATAAGAAAAAGACGGGAAAAGAGATGTGTTAGATTCTTAACATTTAAGCAATATGATCTTAGGATCTTATCTGAGAGAATAACAAGCATAAAAATCAATCACAAGAGACAATGTATGCAAAGATTTTCCTCGAAGAAACCATAAAGGAGAAAACCCCACAACTTCCTCAGAGATAGAATCAGCACCAAAATTAAAACCCAAAGACAGTAAGATGATCTTCCGACAACAGTAATCTCTCTCTCTCTTGTCCCAGCGTCTTCTCTCTCTCAGTTATGCGCTGCAACTGAGTGTGAGTGAATGTGTATGAATGTGTGTTAAATAGAGATGATCCCTCTCTATTTATACTAATTCCCAACTTGAAAATAACTCACTAGGACCAACTTCTCTAGGAGATTCTAATAACCCTAGGGCCCCATAACTGCTGGGACTTTAACCCTTGATGAATAAGGAGGGTTATACTCTATGACTTTACATGAATTGTTTACATTATTGAATCTCTCGATCGGAACATTGGGGAATGACATGACTCAATTACATTATAGATACTTCCCAGAATAAACATCGGGGTACAATACATAAGATATAAAAGTGAATACATTCTGAAGTTACAAATACATCGACACTCCCTCTTAACTAGGAATATATTCTCTCGACACAATTTATCAGCACAAGTCTTCTTCTGTGTATCTTCTGGATCATCATCAAGTCATATTCATCTTCATTGTCAAGTCATCTTCATCATCTTCATCATCTTCATCATCTTCATCAAGTCTGGATCATCACTTGATCTGGAGCATCGCTAGATCATCATCAAGTCTAGATCATCACTTGATCTAGAGCATCACTATATCATCATCAAGTTTGGATCATCATTAGATCATCATCAAGTATGGATCATCACTTGATCTGGATCATCACTAGGTCATCATCACTGGTGCTATCTCAATTCTACTCATCACAGGAAGTTCTACAAAGTCAGCCCTTTTTCATGCTGGTTGTAGGCCTAGCCTTCATGTAGGTCTTCATAATCTTCAGCACTTATATCTGATCATGGAATGAACCATGTCAGAAAGACACACCCAGCACTTACATCTAACCATGGGAGTAACACATCCAAGAACCATGTCAGAAAGGCACGCCCAGCACTCATATCTGACCATGGGAGGAACACATCCAAAATGCATGTCAAAAAGGCCCAACACTCACATCCAACCTCATCCTTTCAGAAAGGATCTGCACTTACATCCTACCTCATCACGTTATAAAGACTCTACACTTACATCCGACCTCATCATGTCAGAAAGGATCTGCACTTACATCCGACCTCATCATGTCAGAAAGGCTCTGCACTTACATCTGACCTCATCATGTCAGAAAGGATCTACACTTACATCCGACCTCATCATGTCAGAAAGGCATTGCACTTACATCCGACCTCATCATGTCAGAATATCTCTGCACTTACATTCGATCATGTGGGAACACATCCCTCAATCACATCAGAATGGATCTGCACTGATCATGTGAAAACACATCCCACAATCACATTAGAATATCTCTGCACTGGTCATGTGATAACACAACCCACAGTCACATCATATCATCTATACATTGATCATGTGGTAACACAACCCATAATCACATCAAAGCATCTCTGCACTTATATCTAATCATGTGGGAACATATCCCTCAATCACATTAGAATGGCTCTGCACTGATCATGTGGGAACACATCCCACAATCACATCAGAATATCTTTGCACTAATCATGTGGTAACACAACCCATAATCACATCAGAGCATATCTGCACTTACATCTGACCATCTGAAGCTCAACCTTCCACCATGTCATAAAGGCCAACGAAAACATCAATTCCCTTTGGAGGTAACCTCGATCTGGAGAACACCAATTTTCTCCCTGAAGTACTCAAACTTTACTTTGGCTAATGGTTTGGTTAGTACATCAGCTATCTGCTCATCCATCCCAACATATTGGAGCTTCACTGCTCCTCTCTGTACCATATCCCTGATATAGTGATACTTGATCTCGATATGCTTTGACTTGTCATAGAACACTGGGTTCTCCAACAGCTTCACACAGCTCTGGTTGTCGCAATATATATAAGTAGAATCCATCTGGAGATCAAATAAATCAGATAGTAGCTTTCTCAACCACACTGCCTCACAACTAGTCAAACAAGCTGCAACATACTCTGCTTCGGCTGCACTCAGTGTGACACGATATTACTTCCTGCTAAACTAGAAGATCACACATGATCCCATATTGAAGCAACACCCTGAAGTGCTCTTTTTATCAATGGAACTGCCCGCCCAATCTGAATCCACATAACCTACCAGGTTCATCTTCTAATCACCTCATACTTGATCCCATAATCAATTGTACCCTTTAGGTACCTTAAAATACGCTTTGCAACAATCAAGTGAACATGCTCGGATCTGTCAAGAACTTGCTCAATTTGTTCACAACAAAGCAAATATATGGTCTCATATCTGTCGGGTACATCAAGGACCCAATCATCTGACGATTGAGCTTCAGGTTCGATGCCATAGGTGTGGTCATGGCTTTGCATTCCATCATCCTGAACCTCTTCAGGATCTCTACTACATACTTCCCTTGTCTCAGGGAAATTCCATCTACATTCTGCCACACCTCCATGCCTAGAAAATAGTGCATCATACCCAAGTCCTTCATTTTGAACTCGACAGCAAGCTTCCTCTTTGTATCAGCAATCAACCCATCCTCACCTGTTACAAATAGATCATCTACATAGAGTAGGAGTATCACTAGGTTCCCTTCTTCAACCTTGTAGTAAAGGTTGGAATCCGCTTTACTCTTGGTAAAGCCCAAACTCGATAGGAAGCTATCAATTTTGCCGTACCATGTCCTGGGTGCCTGTTTCAAACCGTACAGGGCTTTCTTTAACTTACACACATGAGTCTCTCTATCATGTGTCTCAAAACCGAGTGGTTGCTCCACATATACTTCTTCTTCTACTACACCTTTCAAGAAAGCTATCTTGACATCCATCTGGTGTACTTTCCACTTCATTACTATAGCTAAAGCAAGTACTGATCTGATGGAAGTATATCTGGATACAGGAGCAAAGGTTTCTTCATAATCTATTCCTTCTTTCTAGGAGAAACCACGAGCCACAAATCTTGCTTTATATTTCTCTATGCCGCCATCTGCAACATGCTTGATCTTATAGATCCATTTGGAAGTCACGACAAACTTCTCCTCTGGTCTTGGGACAACATCCCAAACATCGTTCTTCGTGATCGATTGATACTCTTCGATCATTGCATCCTTCCATTCTTTCTTTTCTGCCACTTCTTCATATTTGGAAGTTTCTTTATCAATGAAGTCACATAATAGGGATACATAACCGGAGCAAGACCTGGTTCTTTTCCTTTCTCTGTGTATCTCTTCTAGAGCCCCATATCTTTCTGCACCTTGGATAGCTTCTCGTACCCAAGCAGGTTTCCTCTTGTGAGGATTTTTCTCCTGAGTTGGATCTATAGGTTATTGAGGTTCTTCTATTTCTCGATCTTCTTCTGGAATTTCTTCGTTCATGGCTGTGTCATGAATTCTGGTTACTTATGTTTCTACAGGTTCTTTAGTGGGTCTCTTTCTGGATTTTTTGTAAGCTGAGTCTTCGTCAAATGTTATGTCCCTGCTGATGTCAATATTCTTGAATCCTGGGAAGTATATTCTATAAGCCTTCAATATTTCAGAGTATCCTAGAAATATACCCTTCCTTCTTGAAGGATCTGGCTTTGTCCTCTTTTATTTTGGAATGTGTATGTACACTAGACAGCCAAATATTCTAAGATGACTGACTTCTGGTTTCTTGTCGAAAAATACTTCTTCAGGTGTCTTATTCTCGAGTGCTCTATGTGGAGTCACAACAAGATTTGAACCCGAAATCAAACAACAGAATCCGACGACATCCGACGTATCATACGGATTTGTCGGACAGCAATGATGAAAAGTACTGAGCCTTTTGAATTATTTTAGCGCCGTCAAATTTTCGACACTAGTGCGTACATTTTTCGATGGATATGTCGTAGGAAATTCGACGGCCTTGTCGTAGGAAATTCGATGGCCTTGCTGTAGGAAATTCGACTGAGAAATACCCCAATATTGTGCCAAAATTCCAAACCCACACCTCTTATAGAGATGGACCCTGGGATTGTGCTAAAACTATAAACCCACACCCCTCATAGAGATGGATCTTGATTCACATTAATGCACATAATTGTATAGACTCCAATCCAATTGATTAAAATCAGAGATAGGACCTTTATAGGGAAGAGCAAAGGCATACCTTTGAACATACAATAATTATAAGAAGGAACACCATGAAGAGATAAAGAGAGGAGATAGAGACTATAAGCCACACCAAGCCTCCACTTCCTAAGCTCACCTGCATAGGCTGCCTAAAGTCACCCTCATTTTCTTGTCACCTTTTTTCCACACCTACAACCACAACATCCCACCTTCGTAGACAAACCTTAATTCATAGAGTTTAAAATACACCACCGTGATGGCATAAATGCAAAGAGGAGAGGCGTAGTTTGCATGAGGGGAAGTAAAACCTCCCTTGCACAATCCATTAATGTCGAGAAGACCAGCCAATAATGCATCTCCACAATTTTGCTAAGTGTTATTCTCATGCATTGGCGTAGTAAATTCGACGGCCTTGCCGTAGGAAATACAACGGCCTTGCCATAGGAAATTCGACAGACTTGGCATAGGAAATTCGACAGCCTTGGCGTAGGAAATTTGATGGCCTTGCCGTAGGAAATTCGACGGCCTTGGCTTGTCGTCGAATATCTGACGTTATGCCACCAATGACAAAAAAATTGAGGTTGTCAAATACCCGACAGTTTATTGTCGATTTTCAGACATGGCAGCCATCGGATTTTGGGCCCAAATTATGTTGTGAGTACGATTCTGTACATACATATATGTTCTAGCTACTTCTGCCCATAGATGCATGGGAAGATCTTGATCATGAAGCATTTCCCTTGCAGCTTCCATGATCATTCTATTCTTTATTTCTACAACCCCATTATGTTGTGGATAATATGGAGTGGTTAACTCCCTCTTAATCCTTGAATCTTTGCATAATTCCTTGAATTCATTTGATGTGAATTCTCCAAAATTATCTGATCGAAAAATCTTGATCTTCTTCTCTGTGTAGTTTTTTATTAAGGCTTTGAATTCCTTGAACTTGCTGAATACTTCATCTTTGTTCTTCATGAAGTATATCCATGTCTTTCTAGAAAAATCATCAATAAAAGAAACATAGTATACATACCAACTTAATGAATTAGATGAAATTGGACCACATACATCGAAGTGAATGATTTCCAATATTCCTGTTATCACTCCAGGAAACTCCTCTAGGTTGCAGCTCGAGGATGCCTGGTAACATAAATTTTTTATGGTTTTTCTAACTGGATCAAGTTAGGTGACCTACAGGACTTCACACTCTCAAGACATGCATGAAACTCAATCAAAGATAAGGCTTCTAACTACCACTGTTCATAGGTTTGATAATATGGTGAAGAGATGGAGAACTTATTATGCTAGCAGATTCATACATAGAACAATTATATATAAATGGCTAATCATAACAAGGAAAGTACTTACAATTCAAATCATCAACATGCAGATAGGATGACAGCTATCAGAGATCAAATAACATGAATAAACTTGGACAACACATTCAAGCATAAGCACAGAACAGACAAGAAATGGAATCTGAACATATGATAGCAAAAGAGCTTATATTAGGTCATGAGCAATATCAGAAGCTTGATAATAATAATGGTCAAAAGTTCTCCGAAGTCAAACCCTTCCTTCAAAATAATTCTTAGGCTTTATAGCCTTTACAAAAATATACAGATCCTGAAAAGTTGGATTTGTTTTACTAAAAATAGATAAAATAAATGTTTTTTGCAAAATTAGGTCAGAAGCCCTAAAGTTAACTACTAGTTTATCTAACTCTAACACTTGTTCACTCATTGAACTCTTTGATGATTGCGGTGAGTACTGAAGTAGAGCTGTAACCTGTCCTCTGATAGATAAGTGTAGAAGGAGCAAGTCGACATAAGTCGACTTGAACGAAGACCGACTTAGTCGATCAGCCGACTAAGTCGAGAGACCGACTACGTCGGTCGGCTGAGTAAACACAGTAGTTAGTCTGTTAACTAATAGTCGTGTCGGTTCGGTGAACCGACAGGTAGTTATGATTGTAACTGTTTGTAACCTGTATATTAGGCTGTTGAGCCACACAAGAACACAGTTCAGTTCTTGGCTTTGTATGATCTATTGAGAATAATATAATCTGTTCATGTTATCAGTTCTTGTCTCTTGCATCTGTGTATATTTTTGTATGTATTATTGGTAACCTTATGTGATCTCTGAGATTACAACATTGGTTCCGTTGCTGGTAGTACATAACTGGAATATATGCTCACATATGATACCAGAGCAGGAGATCAAGGACTGGTGGGAGTGAAAAATTGCTAACTATCTACAAAATTACGCGAGAAGGAACAGATTGACAGTCGCAGAAGCCAAAGCCCGATTTTTCACTGAAACTCACGAAAAATTTGTCGAATCCGTGCCCCACCTACTGAAGCAGTTTTTGGATGAGAAAGCCGGACAAGACTAAAGAAGCACAGTTACTCCAGAAACTGATCCGAGGAGGACGTACAAATCTCTCGGAGTGGTTCGAAAAGATAGCCGACGACTTCTGCGAGGAACAAGCAGTCGAAGACAGGACTTCTGTGGAAACCGTCCGACAGAAATTTTTCACAGAATTTAGTGATCAATTCTTGTGTTCCTTGCCAGCTTTACTGTTCAAGTTTTTAATAGAGAAAGGAGCAGGGCACATTGTTGAACCTCGACCTCTATTACTAGAACCACCCTCAAACACTAACTGGGCGGAGAAGCAGAATCAGTGGGAAAAATTCATTGCTGAAAGGGAGTGGGAATACTTCCTGAGTAAGTAGACACTATCCGAGCTTTCTAAAAAGCATCGGGTAGGCCATGGGGGGGTAGCTGGTCGTGTGTCGGACCTAGAGCATAGCGGATCCTAGTCGACCAGAGTCGTCGTCGCCAGTAATGCATAATCGACCGAAGAGGAACTGAAGGCATAGTATTGTACTACAGTATGTCGGACATTAAGAGAATTGAAAGGGACGAAAGACAGAAGAAGAGGGAAGCCAGATGAGAAAGGGCCGCAGAGCTGCAGCAAAACCCTAGGGAGACCGACCATGATGAAGTACCGCCAGAGTCGGGTCATGACCGACGCAGAGAAGGCGAAGAAGAAGAAGCGGCGTCCCCTGAAGATGATGAAATATGGATAGAGCAGCCAGAAGCTCTCCAACTAATTGTTCCCGACGAAGGAGTGACCCTTTCCACAGTAAGTCCGCATACCAGAATACAAACTATTATTGAAGATGACCTTCGACTAAGAGCTGGCGACATCACACTCTGGAGCCGACTAGGCGATGAACCATACCCGGGTCAACATCTTGTAATACGTCGACCGATCGAAGGAAATTGGGTGACCTTTCAAACGGCACCCTCCTTTCGTAGTATCCACTTGCTCCTGCCGACACATGAAGGAGCACCCCCCCTGCCACATACATCTTCCGAACATACACAAGAGTCAGACCTGAGCACGCCAAGTGACAGTGGGTCATTACGAAGACAAATTATCACCAATCCGCTATTCGACGAAAACGAGTCGACACCCGAAGGAAGCACAAGTTCCGTCGACCAAAACCCCATCGTCACCCCGACAGATTCGTCCGACTCAACAACCCCACCCCTTACAACACCACCTCCCCCACCCCCTCCTCCACCTCCTCCTCCGACATCATCAGAGAGTAGTGACAGTGACTCCGACATGGGTCACGGATCTGCTCAGATTCCCCTTTATGAGGGTGACGAAGACCCCAGACGACACTGGTTTGTCTGCGAGTCGATATGGGAGGCTAATAAAGTAACAGAAGAAGACCGACAGATAGCCCAGTTCGCAGGAGCCCTTCGGAAAAGAGCTCTCACATGGTATATGACATCTACTGAAAGGAAACCTAGAGCAACAAAATCAGAGATAAAGACGCAATCCCTATCCTTCTTCAAGACTCCAGACGCTAAACACCTGGCAGCCAAGAAGCTGAAGACGACCCAACAGAAGCCAGGAGAAACAGTCCGCGATTATGATAAACGATGGAAGGATCTGTTGAGTCAGTTGGACTATGTCATCAACGAACAATTACTCATTCAATGGTTCCTTGCAGGACTTTCACAGAAAGTTCGCTGACACATCAGTCTGGAGACCTTCAAATCGTACGAGGATGCGTTGACAAAAGCTTTGCAGGTCGAGATGGATGAAGACATACCTGCCTGCCCGACCGACCACCGCTTGGAAGAACAGCTGGAGAATATGCAGAAGTCCTTGAAGGAGCTCACACTTAAGAACCAAGACATCTGGTGTACTAGCTGTTCAACAGCCGGACATACAAAAGATAGCTGTCGACAGCAATTCAGTCGACAAGATGTCCGTTTTGTACAGACAAAAGCGTTTTGTGACATCTGCCAGGAACGAGGAGACCATTCCACCGCCGACTGTCCTTACAATATGAAGAATGGCAAAGCCTCCTGGTGTGCTATATGCGAAACTGCAAATCACAACACAGCCGACTGCCATCTCAACCTCAAAAATAGACAAAACTACTAGGCCGTCTACCAGACTAATGCTGTAGCACAGAACACAGAGCAGAACAATAACAATAATCAGAATGGGAAACGAAATGATGGCCGACACTACGACCGTCGAAATGACAATCGACGACCAGGGTTTGGAAGAACAGGTCGATTCGTTGGAAGTCGAGAAATACGAAGTCATCGACCTACTCAATGCTTTATTTGTTACAAAGAAGGGCACAGATGCGCCGACTGTCCGTACAAGGACAGGACTGATCTGAAATTTTGTACACATTGTGGGGTAGGCGATCACTCCTTGGAGGATTTCCCTACAATGTTGGAAAAAATTAGTAATAAAAAGAATGTTAATGTCTTGTCTTGTGTCCAGAAGAATGATGTCATAACTACTAAGAATTTGCACATCGTCACTCGACAAGGCACTAAAATCGGGCCTGACAATCCTCAGATTAGTAAGATCACACACACAAACACATACCCTGACCCTCGCCAGGAACAACACACATATCAGGAAGCCACAAACCTATTTTCAAAGCTTGCACAGCACGAAGACATTAGTCACAGTCGACACGACTCGACCCAGCATCTAACCCATCTCATTCAAACAGAAAAATCTGTCGGTCGGTTCATTGATTTATTGCATCAAATCAAAAGCACTAACTCTGAGAAACAAACGAAGAACATCTGTAGTTTAAATCAAAAAGACAAAAATGATGTCGATCCTCTTGTCAACCTGGAAATTGAAGGGTTCCATGTCCGACAAGTGGTGCTTGATTTTGGGTCTCAGGTAAATATAATGACCCGGGATACCTGGGAAAGGATGGGACGACCTCGACTCTATGAGTCAGGCATTTATCTGAAACTAGCCGACCAGGGCCTTATTGAACCCATTGGGGTTTGGAAAGATGTAGACACAACCATTAAAGGCATATCGACTAAGGTTGATTTCGAAATTATTGACCCAAAGGAAGGATCTAGCTCCTTCCCAGCCCTTGTAGGTCGACCTTGGGGTAGAAAGATGAAAGCCTCTATCTCTCTAGATAAAGAACGTATTAAAATTAAAGGAAATGGTCAAAAGGTCATAGTACCTATTAACCCCTCCCAAGCCCAACCCTGGGTTGAACCAATTGATGAGGAAGTCGATATCCAACAACTTTATCAGATCCAAAACAATACCGACTACACAGAACCAAACGCCCAAGGGGAGCTTTACTTAGGTAACCCTGACTCAGTTGGTTACAATTCAGACGCTGAACTCTATGACTGGGAAATGGAAAACTATGAAACACAAGCAAGAGGGTGCTGGATGATCCAAACAGTACAGAAAAAACCCACCCGACAGTGCTTTCTAGTCTCAATTATCCCCAAGATTTTTGAGAGAGAAATAAGAGAACACCCTACCTTACAACCGACCAACGAAACAACCAGGACCCAAACAAGGTATAAGGAGAGGGAATCCCCAGTCATGCATGTTGAACAAGTGTCTAAGAACATTGGAGAACATGGCCGACTACAGAGCTTAGTAGAAACCTTCACTGGTCAAGCAGCTAGATGGTGGGATACCCATCAGACAAAACTTCAGACCTGGACTAGTGCTGCAACTTATTTTGTTGAAAGGTTTGGTGGCAAGAAGCTCACCCCACAAGCACAGATCCCCATCTTTACTCAAGTCCAGAACCCCGAAGAACACATCCAAACTTGTGAAAAAGAATGGAGAAGCCTAGGGCATAAGGATGAGAGAGCCTGGCCACACTTGTTCCCCTCAACCCTAGACGACTTACCTAGCAAATGGTATAAGATGGAGGAAGCCAAAGGTGAAACCTTTTTTTGGAATGAACTAAAAGCCAATTTCATCAAATCCTTCAACTTTATACCTGAGGATAAACAATTAGTCGAGCCCGCACAACAAATCAAACAATTCATTCAACCGACTGAAACACACCCTTCCCAAGACCCTCGACCGGTCAAGAACTGCAATAGTCTTCACATAGGAACAAAAGTCGAGTCGAACCGATTACAATTGGAAAATTAACATACCGAAGGTAAAAGCTTCAGATGGAAATCCAACCATGCTGAAACAACAAAACCGATCCACTCTGTGCTTAGGGTCGCAACTACCGAAAAACCTGACCTCGACCGGATGACTGCAGCCGACTTCCCTGCTACATTTTCACAGTTCCAGGAAGGAAGTCGACCGATAAATGAAGCTAAAGCCCCAGAATGGTTAGATGCGAAAGTAAAAACCAAAGAGGTCGACATTTCAAATGACGACCGACCAAAATTAGCTAAGATTGGTGATTATTGGAATGAGCAACAAACTGCTGAAATAGTGAACTTGCTTAGGGAATTCCAAGATGTCTTTGCAAGAGATTACAAAGATTTGAAAGGGTTAGTTCAAGAAATGGGAGAGATGAAAATCGACACTAAACCTGATGTCCGACCTGTTAAGAAACGTCCTTATAAACTAGCTCATAAATATAAGGAAATACTTAAAAAGGAGATAGACAACATGTTAGCTGCAGGTATCATCTACCCCATCGACCAGTCGGAATGGCCAAGTCCCATGGTCGTTCAGCCTAAGAAACATGACCCGACCAGACTAAGAATCTGTGTCGACTTTAGGGAACTTAATAAAGTCACACTGACAGATCCCTTTCCCACACATTATGCTGATGAAATCTTGAATGAAGTGGCAGGCCATGAATGCTATTCATTCACAGATGGATTTTCAGGGTACAATCAAGTACCTATAGCAAAGGAAGATCAGAAGAAAACCACATTTGTTTGTGAATTTGGCTCTTTTGCTTATAGGGTTATGCCTTTTGGCCTAAAGAATGCACCTGCAATCTTTTCCAGAATAGTTGTAAAAACTTTCCAAGAATACATCTATAAAACTATGGCAGTCTACTTCGACGAATGGACCATATATTCCACCTTAAAAGATCACTGCACATGGCTCCGACTCATGTTGGAAAGATGTCGGCAGATTCAACTTTCCCTCAACATCAAGAAATGCATCTTTATGACCCCCATAGGGATACTACTAAGACATGTTGTTTGTAAAGATGGTATTAAGGTTGAATTTGCCAAAATTAAAATTATCCTTGACTTGAAGCCTCCAATAAACCCTAAACAGGTTCGGGTGTTATTAGGACATACAGGGTACTATAGGAAGTTTATCCGACATTACTCAGACATGACCTACCCACTAGAAGAACTACTCAAGGATGATATAGAGTTTAAATGGACAGAGGAATGCCAACTCTCATTCGACAAACTGAAGAGAAAACTGGTCGAAGCCCCCATACTTAGATTTCCAAATTGGTTGATCAAATTCCATGTGCATATCGATGCATCAGGCATAGCAATTGGAGCTATTCTGAATCAACCAGGAGACGATGGAATGGACTACCCTATAGTGTACAGCAGTCGGAAACTAAATAAGGCTGAAAGGAACTATTCGACCACCGAACGGGAAGCCCTAGGAATGGTCTTTGCACTTCAGAAATATCGACACTACCTATTAGCTAACCCCTTCATATTTTACACCGACCATCAAGCTTTGAAATACCTCGTAAACAAACCCCTTCACCATGGTAGAATCTTTCGATGGCTCTTACTGTTCCAAGAATTTGAATTCGAAGTCGTTGTCCGACCAGGGAAGTTAAATGTTGGACCCGACCACCTCTCCTGAATCGACACAGGAGAGGAACCGACTGGAATCGACGACGACCTACCAGATGCACATATATTTCGTATAGAAGCAGTACTAGAAGAACTGGAGGAAATTGCTCAGTTCCTAGAAACAGGTCAGGCCCCAGAAGGTCTGAACACTAAAAAGAAGCAAATCCTAGCTATGAAGGCTGCCCCCTACAGCCTCATCAACGGATTTCTATACAAAATGGGGTTAGATGATGTTCTTAGAAGATGTGTACTTGCCCATGAACGAGAGCAAATCATGCACGAAGCACACTACGGACCAGCAGGAGGACACTTTCAGGCCGACACAACTGCTAAGAAAATTCAACAGTCTGGATTATGGTGGCCGACGCTTCATAAGGATTGTAAAACTTTTGTTAGTCGATGTGACAGATGCCAACGACTTGGTCGACCACTGCCGAGTACAGAAATGCCCCTGATCTCTGTAAACCCTAGTCTTACATTCGAAATTTGGGCTATTGACTTCATAGGTCCATTCCCTGTCCCAACCCGACGATCAGGTGCAAGGTATATTATCACTGCAGTCGAATATGTTACTAAATGGGCAGAAGCAGAACCTGTCGAGACCTGTTCAAG